>VDFB02004127.1:0-53818 GCA_007258455.2 Sequoia sempervirens | reverse complement strand
ATATTTTATATTGTATTCAATGAAATTGTGAATCATTGCACTTCATGATATTTTATTTTATATTGCACTTCATGAATCATGTTCCAAACTGTAGTTGATGATATTTTATATTGTATTCCATGAAATTGTGATATTTTATATTATATTCCATGAAATTGTGATACTTTATATTTTATATTGTATTCCATGGTATTGAATTTGATATGTGATCATCATTTTTAAAGAACACTTATCACACTACTTATAAAAATTCATATTACATTGCCATTCACACAATCTTTGATTAATAACTAAAAGGAATATTAATCCATTCCTTGAACAGAAGCTAATAGTTAAACATCCATAACTTATAAGCTAATAGAAGCTAACAATTTGACATAAATAATTTATAAAGGCATCCACACAACTTAAACGATAAGCTTAAACTGCAAATCCACCTAAATTATCTTGAGAAGTCTTAGCATCCATCATCATAAAATCTTTATTAAGCATATAAACATTCCACAACAATGAAACTAACCAAAAATTGATCATTCCAATAATAGATAATCCATTGGAAAACTACTCAGAAAAAGAAAAATAAATCCACACACCATAACTCAAATATTACATATGCATGAACTTCACCATTGTCTTTCTATATTGAAATAACTCTCTCATCCTCCGCCGACTACAAAGATGACTAACAAAGACTTCCAACTCAATAAATTGAACCAAGTCAGGGAATTGGAAGTTATGAAAAATTAGAACTCCATGACAAGGTTATAAAACTCTGAGGGCTAGCGACGAAGGTTAGGAAAAGCACCAAAACTATGACTTTGAGTGATAGTAACCACATCAATGAAACTAACCAAAAATCTATCATTCTAATAATAGATAATCCATTAGCAAACTACTTACTTAAAAGAAGCACAATAAATCCACACACCATAATAAAAGAAATTAAGTATGCATGAACTTCACCATTGTCTTTCTATATTGAAATACTTGACAAAGTGCAAAATAGCGAGTTTTTTGTCTTGATAATGGTTTCTTGAGGATAACCGTTTAGGGGAAATTAAAATAAAAAGTCTTTTGAAGTATCAAGAGATCCAAATTAAAATAACATAAAGCTAGCTGCTTGACAGTCCGGCCAGAGCTCTTTAGCTTCAATTATTTCCACCTCATGTGCTCCTCCGATAACACCTCCACGTTTCCTTTACTATTTGCACGTATTCCCGATTACTTGGTGACAATTGTGGTGATGTTTTTTCTTCCCTAGATTAGTGTAGGTGATTTCCAACCTTGTCCCTCCATCTCTTGAGATTACTGCGTTTTGACTCAACTAGTGTTTGCATAGATGTTGTCACTTTCGGAGACTTAAATGCACTCATATGGGTCTATAAGTTACTCAATTTACACTACGAACAAGTTTGCGATGTAGTTATTTGGGATCACCTACTTCTCTATGATACACCTCTTTAGGAGAACACCTCATTGCTTGTCTATAAGATCTAGTACATTTTCATGGAACCCATCTGTGAGGTCCACTTCAAGAGCATTGAAGTTCTCCTTGATCTTCACCAATATGTCAAACCATTTTTCTAACACTTTATTGATTTCCTTGATATAATCTTCATATACTATCAATTTCCACTCCAATGAATCATACCAACTAGGATCAATTTCTCTAGGGTCATCCACCAATTTTTCTCTTATTAACAAAGTGTGCTCCATGGAGACTAATTTTGCAATTTCCCTTGAAAGAAAAAATGTGCTACTATGTTCTCTCTTGGTCTATTGGAGCCCAACTACCAATTCCTTTCTTTTATCAGACACATTAACAAAGAATTGCCTAAATTTAGTAATGTGGAAAATTCCATCCTAATAAATCCCTTCTATCCATTCACTGGAAAATTTAGCATAACCTAAATTTTTCCTGACCTGTTGCACAGTGTCAGAATAAATACCTTGAACATTTGAGCTTGAGGCTTCCTCAGTGGTTGGAGTCACAATTGATGAAATAAAAATTTTAAAGAAAGATTATGAGATTATAACTAAAGGTTTTCCTTTTTCTGTTCTTTTTCTCTTTTGATCAATACATTAACAGAGTAATCAGAATGATATACATCACCTTCTAAAGTAGATCACCCCATATCAACATGAGTAACCTTGTAATCAGCTTTTGTTATCTCATTTTTGTTTAGGTCCTTTTCTAGATCAGCAATCTCCAACAGTTAATTCTCAGTAGTGGAATCAATGACAATTCATGACATCCTCTTAGCCTTTTTGGGCTTCTAGTGACCCAGCATCAACATGGTAACTATATCTACTTCAATTTTTATTGCGGTAATATTCGTTCTTTTCTTCTTGACTGCTTTCTTTAACCATGTTGGGGAAGATGCCACTAATCTAGTGTCTCTACTTTCAACACTTACATTTTCTTTTTTTCAGTTGATTGAGTAGAAATAGAAGTGTCTCGTACTGGAGAAGGGGGAACTTCAAATAATGTGGGAAAAGAATTATCATCAATTATTTGTTGAAAAATTCCCTCAGAGTCTGTAGGCACTGGCTTTTCTTGACTATCCTTTTTCTTAGGTACCAAGGGTACACTATCCTATTCACAAATTGATTTTAGCTTGGCCCCAATGTCTTTTGGCTTCTTGCCATCTCCTTCTTACTATGAACCAGTGCCAGATGGCCTAATTGACTGCTTTCCAGTTGATATATTTATGTTAGAGGCTTGTACAGTCCCTTGCTCTTTTCTCTACGAAACTCTTTGCTCATGGGGAGAACCTACACTTTGGTGCCATTTTCTAAGGGTAGAAAGGATCGTTAAGTCTGAAACTTCATCCTTTGGCCAATTAATTTTATACAAGGGCTTACCAGCAGGGGCCCAATTTTTGGGATCAATGATCACCAAGTCTTCTTGTGCATCTTCTGGAATATTGAAAGAAATACCAAAATCTTGTATTTTCCTTAGGGCCAATCTCATGAAATTTCTTTTATACACCTCACCTTCATCTGTACATTCTTCCCAAAAATCTTCAATATCAAGGCAATGTTCATAGCTTCCAGCTCCATACAATTTTTTCTTAACATAACCCTTGCTATCAAAATTAGTTCTCATGGGAAAACAATGAAAATTGAATTCATTCAGGGCTTTCTACACACCCCTAGCAATATTATTACTTTTGCAAGAAAATTAAGGCATGGAAAATGGAAAATCATACCCCTTCTTTCCCATGTTTGAAAATTTAACATTTACAATGGCCATCTGCTGGCAAACTTCAAGAAAAACTAGGAAATCACTTGGGTAACGGAGAAATTTCAATGGAGCCTTCTCAAAACCTCTAATTCTAAGATAAGAAAATATGTTGAACTGAATGTAGAAACTTCCAAACCTCAATACTAGAGCAGTTGCTTTAGGTGAAACCTGAAGCTTAGGTTTTCCATCAATTTTTCTCACAATTTCCATTAAAAATGTATCATTGACGTGGTAGAAATTCCTCATTCCAACCTCCTTAGTGAGCTATGGAAAATTTCTATACACAGGCATGTCTGGCATCAAAGACCTTTGCGGTTCCAACCCTGCCCAGATAGCCTCTTGACTGGCTAGAATGTAAATGAGGTATGAGCACATGTTGAAGGAAACAATTTTCCAAAAATTTATCAATTGCTCATTTAAATGATAACTAATAATCTCATCCCATTCAATGAAATTATTTTCACTACAAATCAGCAGAATAAAATGGCACATCCAAAATTGAAAAGAGTCTAAATATGCATTACCAACCACACGATGTAGCAAAGTGATAGCATCTAAAATTTCATCCTTAAAATGAACCCTTTTAAGCTTTGAGGGAAACTGAGACTTACCCTTTTTCTCGGACTTCAACCAATTCCTCACAATGGAATTTTTGCACCATTCCTCATTCATTCTGAAAAACTCCTCACCAATAGCTACAGACATTTCCTCTACAGTTTCCATCTCTAGAATGCTTAATGTGTGGGAAATGACTTCAAGAGTAATTCTTGCAATGACTTACTCATTCATAGCTCTAATTTCTTGAGTCTCTAGAATGTATCCCCTTGTGAACGCAATCACTAGGTCGATGCTTTGTACATCCTTAGGAAAACCTCCCATGTGCACCAAACCGCTTTGCAAAACTTTATCTTACAATGTTGATCTCTCCCTTTTCTCCAGGTGCACCAAAAAAACTCCTCCAAATTGATGTGCCCAATTTCAGTGTCCCTCATGCCAGACTAGTGATTTTGAGTTCCACTCTGCATGAGTGCAAATTCACAGAGATAGAATGTTTGCACTTGAGAAGTACTAGCATTGGCAAAGAATGAGAATGTAGGCTAAATGATTGAGTAAAAATTTTCCACCCACTTATGTCATTATTTTGATAGGATGTGCATTAAATTTGGAATTCAATTTCATTCCTCGAAAAGATAGCCTTTAAACCTGCATGATTTTTGAAATTTCTAAAAAGACAACTCAAGGTTAGTCTGTACATAGCATTCAATGAGATGATGGCACCTTTTAAATCCAAGATAAGTCCATAATGTCATTTGGCCGCTGAAACTTGGAACCTTAGAACCAAAGTTTGAAGTTTCAAAGTTTTTGAAACCTCTGACTCACTAACAACAAAGATGACCAACAAAGACTTGCAACTCAACAAAGTGAGCCAAGTCAAGGAATCAAGAAGTAATGAAAATTTAGAACTCTGTGACAAGGTTATAAAACTCAGAGGACTAGTGACTAAGTTTAGGAAAAGCACCAAAACTGTGACTTTGAGTGATAGTAACCACAAAAATGAAACTAACCAAAAATCTACAGTCCAATAATAGATAATCCACTGGAAAACTACTCAACACAAGCAAAATAAATCCACACACCATAACTCAAAGATTACGTATGCATGAACTTCACCATTGTCTTTCTATATTAAAATAACTCTCATCCTCCACCGACAACAAATATGACCAACAAAGACTTGCAACTCAACAAAGTGAACCAAGTCGAGGAATCGGGAAGTTATGAAAATTGAGAACTCTGCGACAAGGTTATAAAACTTGGAGGACTAGAGACAGATTTTTTTTCTCCCTTATTTTGAGTCTATCGTCTCTCCAGCTATAACATTTTACATGAATTATTAATGAAATTTGATCAATGATCTTTCATTAATCTTCTTTGTCATTATGCATTGATGTATGTTTTAATTATGGCTCCGTTTAATGAACCAGTTAAAGTACCTTGATTAAATCATGAATTCATATAAATGTTTAGTGGATCTGATAATTAGTCATGGAGATTGAGTATTAATGTGTGAATTGTAATGCAATTTCACTAAGATTATGGATGCCTGGAATTAAAATCACCTTATAGTTCATATTTTAATTATGTTAAAAATAAAACTTGAACATGTACTAAGCGATTCATCACTCAACTCAATGCTTAATAACATATTAACAATAGTATTAGTAGCATATACAACAATGAACATCAGCAATCATTTAATGTGTATCTAGTAGTTGAAAACACTACTTGAATTTTTCTTCAAATGATAAAATAAATAATACAGATAATTGAACATCAACACATTACTAAAGTCTAAATTTTAGCTTTTTTATTGATTATCACATGAAGGAATACATAGAGACATTGGCAATGCAAAATCTTGCTCAAAGAAAATTTTGCACAAAGCTGAGTTGGAACTTGGAAACTCATATTATCATAAATCAAATCACTGCATCACCTTTTCTATCAACTTCCATTGTTCAGATGGTGGAATTTTCATTTGTTCTAACAGATGTTGTTTGACTTGAAGATTTGTTAACAATTCATGAGTCAAATTGGAACCTATCTTGGATTAGTCAATTTTGCATTCAACGTTAGCAATGGTTTGATAGAATCCAAATAGTTCACCACATCTGGGTTTTGAGGAAACTAGTCCAAATCAATCTTCCTTGCATCCTCCATATTATTTCTAAAATCATTTTTTCCAATGAATCACTCATTTGTGTCAAAAGCCTCTGGAAAACCAAGCTCTATGAAGTTCATTACCTTTTCATCCACCTTCTTCATCTTGTCTATAGCCAACTGCAAATATTCCTTTGTTTCACGCATTCTCAAACACTTTTCAATGATAGATGACAATGTCACTGATGTAGCAAGCCTATTAGTAATCCCTTTTGATTTCAAAACATTTTCACTAGATTTGTAGACTGTTTGTTGAATTTTATTTGTAGATTTATCTAATGCCAACACATTTTTTTTGTCCACTAAATATGTGTTGAGCTTCTTATGATGTTGTTTGATAGCATCAATCAATTGAAACATGTCACACAAATGATCAATCCTCTGCATTATTTCATCCCAAATCTTTGTTTCATATGCCTCATTGTTCCTCTAAAAAATGCAGATAACTTATTTTGACAAGACTTAATTTCATTTTTTGCTTCCATCAAGTCTACCTTCAATCTTTCATTTCTTTTTCTCTCTTCAATTTTTGTTCCCATTGTGCATTTACATTCACAATGCTTAGTCTTAATTTTTCTGAAGTGGATTTTTCCTCATCATATTTCTTGTTCCTCTCATCTAGCCTTTTCTTCGGTTCATTCACTTAAGTCTCATTCTGCTTATCCTCTTTGCTTGTTGATGTAGAGGTAGATTTTTTATTCTTTTTTCTAATTCATTTCTCTTATTATATGTTGCTTTCCTCTTTTCTTTCTCATTTTCTAAGTCTTCCTGTAACTTTTCAATTTGATTCTGCAACCTTTTTTTCTCTCTATCTTTCTTTAGCAATGATGTGTACACCAATTCATTGTTCTTCTTTGATACATTAATTTTGACAGTATTTCTGAGTCCAAAAAAATTCAATTGAATATTGTTCACCTGGAATTCAAATTGAGCCATCTAATTTGTTGGTTTGTTTTGAACTGTGGGAACAAGAATTGTGTACTCCATGATTTATTTATTTGTGTCAAATTTGGGTAATACCATGGTTGTTGCAGACTCTGAAGTTATAGCAAACACACTCTCCATTAGTTGCTTCTTTTGTTTTTTATTCAAGTCTGATTTATTTTTAAACTCTTCAATGTAATAAAAACTTAGGGATGTAGGAACTGTAGCTTAGAGAAAAACACACGAGAGAGTTAGGAAATTCATATCTAATCTATTCAAACTATACTAATGAATCCTCAAAGCTTAGATAATCGAGCACAAAAGAAAGCTGAGAACAACATGCATAAAAGAAACTATTTTACCAAACATGCGATCAATTCCATTGAATAACCTCCATTACTCTTCTCCATTTTGTTTGTGTAGTGTACTTGCCCTCAGATTTTCAAATTTTGTGCAAGCATGGCCTAAGTGTTATGATTAAGACAAAACATCGAAGATTCAAGATAATTTCTCTAAAAGTCATATGATTTCGAGAGAGATTGGAATGATGAAGGATAGATCAACTTATAGAAAATTGATTATTCGAATGATGGGTCAGGATTGAAAGATCAACGGACGGTTGAGATCGAAAGATTAGACATGCATTATGATAACTGTTAGTAGTGACTTGAGTGATACAAACTAGAAATAGAAATAAAGATTAAATAAATGATTTAATCTTCAATTTTGGTATTTGAAAACAAAAGAATAGTCTTTGCATGACAAAGATAAAGATGGATTAAGCAACTCTCTATTCGAACACATGCACAAGATTTAATTAATTAAATAGGAATATTTAATTAATATACATGTACACACAATTGAGTTAGCACTGGATGACTAAATGATATGACGAAGAGATTACTTGAGAAAGCCACTCAGACATTAAATCCTGAGTTAACTAAGCAATTTAAATAGATGTCGAGTCGAGTCAAAGTGAATACTTAGATAACTCACACAATTATCCAAATATAGAGGAATGCGTTAAAATAGAATTTATGAATTAAATAATTCATTTAATTCAAGATTTGATATTTGAAGAATAATTGAATAAATAAGATTTATTTAATTAAGTGATAAAGGGATTTAAATGAATATTTAAATAAATTAAAGGATTTATTTAATTATAGTTGAAATATGATAGAGGTAAATTAAATAAGAATTTATTTAATTTGACAAGAAGGATAAGGTTAATTAGTAACATAATTAAATAAAAAGCATTTATTTAATTAATTAGATAGAATAAAGAAAAGTGTGAATTAATTAAATAATTAAGATTATTTAATTAATAGATGAATTCAGGTTAAGGTAAATTAATTAAATAAATAGATTTATTTAATTAATAAAGAAATGAAGAACCTTAGAGAATAATTAAATAATTGACATTATTTAATCATGACCATGAAGAATACGAATTATGAAGAAATGTTGAAGTTGTAGGCTTAGACCAGATTTCGGTGTCTACATTTGCCCCTCTTTGATAAAATGTCATTTTAGCGTTGTGTCAAAGAAAATCGATCAAAAATATGCCCCAATCATGCCTCGGTGTAAAACAGGTGAAGGTATGCCCCCTCGAGAGGACAAGTGGGTTCAAAGAACATGAGTGTGCTCTCGAAATTGATGAGAGAACTAGAAGATGAAAGGAAAAGGATAGAGGAAAATAGATAAGGGTGGTGAAGATGTAGAAAAGAAGAAATGTTAGTGCGAAAAGAAAGATGAATAATAAAAGACATGGTTGTTAGTATTAGCAACCTTTGATGTTTCGTCGTATCACAAAATTCATTGCACTTTATCATCATTGGGAGGGACTAATACAAATGGAGAAAAACACCATGATATGACATAGATCAAGGTATGCAAGGTCATCCACTTGCTAACAACAAACAGTCATAGAAAAGGATTGACGTTAACTCATACTAAGGGAACAATTGCCCCAGTCTTGTTGTCAAGACAAACCACAGATAGCAAACAAAAGAAAAGGAAGGTTATGAGACGTCATCGCTCCTCTAAATCCTTCATGGGACATCCTTGAGGAAACTAGTAACATGACCCAAAAATCAAATTTAAAAGACAGGTGACAGACAGCAATTAAAGAAAATAAAATTATGATACATCGTTACTTCTCTAAATCCTTCATGGGACATCCTTGAGAAAGCTAGTAACATAATTCCCATCATAAATCAAATGAAATGATAAGATAAATAAGTCAAAAAGTCAAAAATCCAATAAAATATTTTCCAAAACTTGATTTGTTTGTTTGATTTGTTTTGATTGATAAAAGGATTGATTGATAGAGCCTAATTTTAGGAGATACACATACCAAATAATACTTTGCATCTGGTTTTGATGTTATGACTATCTGTATAAGGCATGACAAAGCCTAGTTTCAGAAAGACATGTATCGTATAAGATGTTGATTCAGATGTCATTGATGTGATAACCTGTGTAAGGCTATGTTTGATTGTTTTGATAATGTTGAGATGCAGGAAGGACTCATCCTGCATAGGACATAGATTGTTTTTCCAATATCTGTATTCAGGAAGGACTCATCCTAAAAAAGCCATAGGTTGATTATTTTTTATGATGTCTGTTTCCAGGAAGGACATCCTATAGCAGACATTAGTTGATCTGTTTTGGTTGTTGCCTTGGAAATTTGTTTGATTTGACTTAGATACATTGCTGACTTGTTCACCAAATTGATGCATGACTTAATATGATGTTCTGACAATTGACTGTGTGACAACAAACCCTAAAGGACTGACCGAGTATGGCCTCGGGGGCTCATCGATTGATGGCCTTGCCTACGTTATACATGCAAAGACCTTGTAGTTCGACTTGACTTTGACCAACAAGACTGACTACAAATAGATGACGTGTGTGATAGTGAATGTGATGAACCCTAATGGACTGGCCTAGTGTGGCCTCGGGGGCTCATCGATTAATGGCCTTGCCTACGTTATACATGTAGAGACCTCATAGTTCGACACGACCAATGACCTTGTCATATAGACATATGGATTGAGTCATGATTTTATATAGACAAACCTAAATGGACTGACCTAATGCCTTAGGGGAACATCAGTAGATGGCCTTGCCTACGTCCAGTCGCAGAGGCAACGTAGTTTGATGAACAACAAAGACTGACAAGTGTGATTGACTCTGACTCTATTTTTTGTATTTTTCTATGGTTTGATGTCTTCAACACAACCAATGAAAGAATCAATATGACGCATGTCAAGTGTTTGCCCCCAATTGGGTATAAGACCAATTTATTATGAATAGGATAAAATGGGGGGTATGAAATGCACTCGATGTCAATCATTCCAAGTTATGGGAAAGACTACCACTTATTATGAATGGTATGTACAAGCGATGGATGGGAAAGATAAGTCATATGTACAGGGATAGATAGTATGTATAGGGATAGATAGTATGTATAGGGATAAGGGATACGTACAGAATATGTTAGATTAGAACAATAGTAGACAAAGGAGTAGAGTCAACTACACATGGCACCTGTTTGCCAAGTTTTCACCATGGTACCTATCCAAAGCACCACCGAAGTGGTTTTCACTATTGGATGAATTATTTGTCTTTACTATTTTCTAGATTTTCTAATTTTTTTGGTGTTACCAAGATGCCTGTTTGCCATGTTTTCACCTTGGTAATGATTTTTTTGATTTTCTAATTTTTTTTGTATTTTTACTAATTAAGAAAAGGCCCTCAAAAGCTATGCATAGAACTTCTTCAAATGAAGACTATTGATTGGCGAGGACAATGGTTCCCCTTTAGGAGTAGAGAAATGATACGCTCCTGATCCAAAGGCTTTTGTAACAATATATGGTCCTAACTAGTTAGGTTCAAACTTTCCTAGTTTCTCTCTACCTATTTGATTCCTTGGGTTCTCCATTAAGACCATGTCACCAATGTCAAAGTTTCTATTCAAGACCTTCCTATTATAGCTACGACGAAGGTGATTCTGATATGCTTGGAGATGGTCTAGTGCCTTTTGTCTTCGCTCATCTAGGAATTCTAGCTCATGGAGTCTCTATACTCAGTACTTTTCATCATCAATGTGCCCTTTCAAGGATACCCTCAGGGAAGGAATCTTGACCTCAAGAGGAAGAATGGCTTCATAACCAAATACTAGTGAATAAGGAGTGGCGCTAGTGGGAGTACGGATACTTGTACGATAAGCCCATAAGGCGGGATTAAGCTGTAAATGCCAATCACGGCCAGCATCATTGACAGTCTTCTTGAGGATTCTAATGATAGTTTTGTTAGATGCCTCTACTTGTCCATTACCTTGTGGATAGTATGTAGTAGAAAAGTGATGTTGAATATGAAATTCGTCACAAAGATGGAAGACTTCTTGATTCTTAAATGGGCAGCCATTATCTATGATTATGGACTAAGGGACACCATACCGACAGATGATATAGTTCAGGATAAACTTAGAGATTTGTGTTCTGGTAATGTATGTCACTAGAATAGCCTTAATCCACTTCATAAAGTACTCAGTGGCAGTGATGATGAATTTGTGGCCATTGGATGATGTGGGATGGATCTTACCTATGAGGTCAAGTCCCCATTGGGAAAAAGGCCATGGTGACATTATAGGACGAAGCTCCTGTACTGGTGCATGTATCAAGTCTCCATGAACTTGGCATTGGTGACATTTTCTTATAAAGACATATGAGTCCTTTTCCATAGTAGGCCAATAATAACCCAGTCTCATAATCTTTTTGGTAAGGTAGGACCACTAGAATGGGAACCACATATACCCTCATGCACCCCACGCAAGGTTTCTTGTGCTTCATTAGAATCAAGACATCTCAGTAGGGTATTATCTAAGGTGCATCTATATAGGGTGTCTCCGACGATGGTGTATTTGGCTAACTTGCAGAGGAATGCCCTACATTGGTTGTTTGACAGGCCAGTGGGTATGACTTCGACATGAAGGTAATCATAGATTTCTTTGTAACATGGGGAATCAGGACCAACAATCTCACATACCATCTCAAAATCTAGGATATCATAGGTTGGGACCAAAATTTGTTCTACCAAGAACTCAAACTTAGGCACGTTGCTAGGAATGTCTAGAAGTGATGTGATAGTAGCCATAGCGTCTGCTGCCCTATTTAGAACATGTGGTATCTAATTAAATTAGACCTTGTCAAAGTACTCTTTAAAGCTATTAGCCATGCATTTGTATGGAGAAAGCTTCTCATCCTTAGTCTCATAATCATCATTTACCTATCTAATTACTAGTTGAGAATCGCCATATACCTGTAGGTTCTTAATTTTCCACTTGACTGTCATGTGTAACCCTATCACTAGAGCCTCATACTCTGCTATGTTGTTAGTACATGGGAATGCAATACTGAATGATTTAGGGATGGAATCACCTTGTGGTGTGATTAACAGTATACCAGCCCTTAAGCCATGATTTGTATGTGAGCCGTCAAAGTATAGTTTCCATGTTATGTTTGTGTCAATTGTGAATATAAATTCATCAGGAAAGTCTACAACTAATGGGTGATTTTCTTATATTGGTGCATCGGCTAATTGATCAGCAATGACTTGTCCTTTAATAGCCTTTCTCTCCACATATTGGATATCATACTCACTAAGTATCATAACCCATGTGGCCAGTTGCCCTATTAATGTTGCTTTGCTTAGAAGATATTTCAAAGGATCTATTTTGGCAATCAGCATTGTTTGATGGTTCAACATATAGTGCCTTAGTTTTTTAGTAGCAAATACTACTACAAGACAGGCATGTTCAATGGTACTATAGTTGAGCTCATAACCTACCAAAGTCTAACTAATAATATACTGCCCTTTCATGACCTTCATCGTCATTCTGTGCAAGCAATGCTCTGAGTGATGAATGGGTTGTTGTAATATAAATAATCAATGGCCATCCTTCAATAGGTGGCATTAAGACTGGTGGTGTGAGTAGATATTCTTTAAGATCAGTTGAAAATCCTCTCTGCACCTAACTGTCCATGCAAAGGGTACCCCTTTCTTAAGTAAATGTTGAAAAGGATGTGTCTTATCTGCTAACTACACTATAAATCTTCTAATGGATTGTAGTCTCCCTTGTAATGTCCTTAGTTGACTGAGATTAGTTGGTGGAGGCATGTCTATGATTGCTTTTACTTTGGCCAGATCCACTTCAATTCCTTGTTTGGAAATGATATAGCCTAAAAGCTTTCCTGACTTCACTTCAAACACACATTTCTTGGGATTGAGTCTCACTTTATACTTCTCCAGCCTTTGAAATATCTTGTCTAAAACCTATAAATGTTTTTCCCTTGTCTTGGATTTAACAATAAGGTCATCGACATAATCCTCCATAAGAGTGTGTACTAGATCATGAAAAATGGTGGTCATGGCACGTTGATAGGTTGCTCCAACATTTTTGAGTCCAAAGGGCATAACATTCCAACAATACATTCCCCAAGGACAAGTGAAAGTTTTCTTAGGTTGGTCTCCAGTTTCAATTTTGATCTGATTGTATCCTGAAAATCCATCCATAAGGGACAACATCTCATACCCTGTTGTCATGTCTACTATCATGTCTATGTTAGGCAAAGGGAAGTCATCCTTAGGACAAGCCTTGTTGATATCTCTGAAATTGGTGCAGATGTGGATGCCCCCTATTGGTTTAGTGACTGGTACAAGATTGGAAATCCAATCTACATAGTCGATCGATCTAATGAAACCAATGTCTAACAATTTCTTGAGTTTTGCCTTGACTAGTAGAGCAATCTATGGATGCATTTTCCTCAATTTTTGTTTCACTAGTTTGACACCTGGTTGTAAGGGAAAGTGATGTAGAACAAGTTCGAGATCCAACCCAGGCATGTTTGCATATGACCAGGCAAAATTTATCTATCTCTATGTAAAGAAGTTGTGGAATTTAGGCTGCTCTTTTGTGGTTAATGATGTTGCAAAATAAACCAGTTGAGGATTCTCTTTTGTGCCTATGTTGACTTCTACTGATTCTTCAACGAGCATGGGTGGCTTTTCCTATGCTATGGGGGAATGTTCACACCTCCATCCGTAGGTGCCTCAGAGAGATTTTCACCTTTGGATGTGTCCTTTATTTTTACTTTTTCATTGTCTAGAGGCACCTTTCGGTTTTCACCTAGAGACTCATCCTTTTTATCTTGTTTATTCTTTTTCTCATTTTTGCGACTGGAGGGTTGAATAGATTCCCCAAAATATGCTTTGTTGTCCAATTCAATGGTAAAACCAACCTTGTGATCCCTGCTAGGTATGCCTTCTCATAATCCCAGGAACTCAACAATTGCTTCGTTGTTCTTAAAAATGTCTAAGACAGGTGGGTCTTGTTGATCCCAATCAATGAGTTGGGGATAAACTAAGGGCATGTCATTGTCAGAGTTATCAAAGTTTAATGGAGTCAAGGTAAGGACTGAGTTGTTCATATGGTCACAAAAGTCTTGTACTAAGTCATGTTTTCTCTTTGGTTTAGATCTAGGTGGATTGAGAGGTGGGCCTAATGCCAAGGTTTGGTTATCTAAAATAGATGTATCAGGTTTCCAAGAGGTAGGATCAAATGATTCCCAATAGTAATGTTTAAACCATTCCTCTTTTTTCATATTCTTTAGTGGACAGGAATTCAATGGATTTGGGAAGGATCTCAACATTAAGTCAAGTTCTCTAAATAGCTTGTCAAGGTCCATGGAAGAGGTAGAGGATATGGAATCCCACTCATATTTGTTTGAGTCAAAGGAGTCATAGTGGTGTTGGTTAGATGGTTCATGAGATGTCTCAATATCTTCTAAAGCACTTACTTCCTTGATTAAGGGTGATGTGGTGCTAGGAATGCCAATCTGAGTCGGTTGAAACCCAAGCCCTAAGCCTTTTGGCCACTAAGAAACAAAGATTGGTTCAATCCGCCTATCTTGATTTAAGCCTAAACCACTTTGTCCATTATATCCCTTTCTCTACATGATTGTGAAACCTTTGCGATATAGATCTATAGGAATGTGAGAAAATGAGAGAGGTTCTTCATTATCTTCCCTATATAGCTAGGAGGTGACATCTTCTGTATTTATGGCTTCTTTTCTTAATTCTCCCCATTTAGTGAAAGTTGTTGTGGGAGGAATGTGTATAGTGACCATAGATTGCCTCTTATTTGGTGTAGGTAAACCATATGACTTAGGAGGAATCAAATGGCTAACACAATAAGATGTCTTCATGTAATATTCTCCACAACCCTTGTCTTGGATCTCAACCCTAGGAGTGGTGGGAAATGGAAGTGAAAAATATGTTCGTGTGAGTTTGGATGGATCGACACAGTGAGATGAATTGGATGATGAAGCCTCTTGGTTTACTAGCACTTGGTGTTGGGGTATCTCTTTTAGATTAGTGCAATATTGGAATGGATCTAGATCACCATCTATAGTTATTTCAGTGCCATTGTAAGGGAATTTGAGACATTGATGATACGTGGAAGGGACAACCTTCATGGCATGAATCCATGGTCTACTTAGCAGAAGGTTATAGGGAAGGGTGAGATCCAAGACCTGGAATTTTGTCTCCATTACTATAGGTCCAATCCTGATAGGAAGTGTTACCACCCCCTTTGATTTTCATTCCTCATCATCATAAGCTTTAATGACAATACTTTTGGTTGTGTCTATGCATGCTAACCTTGCTCCTCCATCCACCAAAACTCGTCTAACTTTGTTGTCATCAACAAGGACTTCAAGATGCAAAGGATCATTATGGTTTGTCTTTTAAGTTGCGTAGTCTTGTTCAGAAAATGTGGCATGATGATTATTGGTCAAGTATCCCACCATTTCTTGGAAATTATTGACATCGATATCATTTGGGACGGTGGTGTTTTGTAAAGCTTTATCTAAAATGGATCGATGCTCAGGGGAGATACGCAATAGTTCCAAGATTGAGATTTGGGCTGGGGTCTTCCCCAACTAGTCAAGTAGGTTATATTGTGACTTGGAAGGCTATGGTGTTTGATGCGATGGAGGACCTTGGATAGTGATCTTAGTATGGCAAGTGTTGATAGCAAACTCGGGATTTGTATTGATAGTAATGGTATTGATATTCTAATCCATGACGCGAAGGTGGTTAATGGTTTTTCCACTATTATAATCATGCTTGATATTTGCATAGTTGGCAGACATATTGGTCTTGTTACTCAAACTGGGGATGTTTCCTTTCCCATGGTCATGTAGTGGATCATAAAAGACTTGATGATCAGTGTTTGATGACTTTTATTTCTGTCCACTAACTTCAATAATTCTCTTTTTGACAAGATCCTCTATGATATTTTTCAGTTGGTGACAATTTTGTACGTTATGTCCCTTAGTTCTATGATGATCACAAAAGGCATTTTCATCCCACCAAAACTGGTTTAAATTGTCCTAGATCATATTGTCTTGCTCTTGAAGTTGTATAAGATTATGTTGCAACAGTTGTTTGAATACGGACTCAATGGGTTCCCTTAAGGGAGTGAACTCACGTTTTTGAAACCTCCTTTGTTGCAGACGTTGAGTATTTTGGACAGTGTTGGAAGGTTGATTGATAGCATTAAGCATGTTGGCCAAAGAGTTAGGTCTTGTAATGTGATAATTGGTCCTTCTTGTATAGTTTTAACATCAACTACCCCATCATTGGTGACATTTTTGTTTCGAGACCAAAATTTGTTTCTATCATTCGGGGCGTTTTGCACTATCGGATTTCTATTGGATGTCGGTGTCTTAAGTTATCCTTTTTCAATGAGATCCTTTTCTATTATAACCCATTTTTCCACTAGTTCTGAAAAGGATGTACAACAATGTACCCTTAAGTTACTCCTTAGTTTTGCATGAAGGATTTTCTGGAACATAGTAACTTTTTTCTTTTCAGGTATCTCGACAGGACACCGGCTGGCTATAGTCCTCCATCTTTGGAAGAAAGTGATGAAAGTTTTGCCTTCGTCTTTTGTTGTGTGACACAAGGTTGCTATATTTATCTCGTGGTCTATGTTGAAGGAGAATTTCTCCACAAATTTCTCAGCTAGTTCACCCCAAGATCTGATGCCATAGTCTAGACCTAAAAACCACTCTAGTGCAATTCCTACAAGACTTCTTGGAAATAGTCTCATAAGATATGTGGGGTCATAAGCGACATCTATGCACATGGTAGAAAATTCCCTTATATGTTCTATCGAATTTTGTTTTCCATTGTACTTAGGGAGATTTGGTATGACATACCCGTGAGGGAAAGGTTTCATGTACAATGATCTATCAAAGGGAAATGGGCATATGTCCTTTGTTGAAAAGTATTTCTTGGTTGACACTTCCATGTTGTCCATTTTTGTTTGTAGTGCATGCATTTGTGTTTGCAAGACGTCAACCTGGGTTAAGGATGTGTTGGACAGATTATGCAAGTCTATGTAGGTATTCTAAAATCCAAGGTCTCTTGATGGGTTTTGATTGAATGTTGGTATTTGATGTGGATTTGGATTCAGAATGTTGGTGAATGTGTTCTGGTTTAGAATCTGCATGAATTGGTTTTCACTTGGAATCTGTGTGAATGGATTCTGACTACCACTCTGGGAAAATGGATTCTGATTCAGAATCTGTGTGAGGGTATGTGCAGGATCATGATGGGCCAAAAAGTGGCAATATGATGGCTATTTGTAGTGTATGTGCCTGACAAAAAAAATTTTACCCAAAATTGATGAAACGAAAAGGGTTTTTAAAGGAGATTCTTAGCTTTCCACCCATATAAATTATGCTTTACTTTGAATTTAATAAATAATAATTATTCATTTTCTATTTGAATTAGGACTAAAGTCCCGATTGATAGGCCGATTGAAAAAAATCTATAGCTTTCAAACAATATCACATTTTTTGAATCTGAAACATGTGTCACATTCTATGATTTGCATACTATAGGATTAAAAAAAGAAAAATTGAATTTCATGAAGTTTTGACCAAGTTAAGGTGGTCGACATACGAGTTTTTATTTTTTAAAAGTTTTAATAAAAATTTGTAATTAATTATTTACTTGGAAAAAAAATTACAAAAAATATGCATCACATCGGACATGAGTCCTCTACTTACATCTAAAATATTATAAAAAATATTATCATTTTATTGTGGTTAGGTGGTTAGACAGACACCTACTTATTTTTCCCTAAAATTTAAGTACTACTGCATTAAAATTTCAAATTTTCACCAAATAGATTTTGATTTTTTTTAAATAAACCTAGTAGTTTAGAAACTACATTCAATTTGCTACAGATTCTATTCTTACATATTTTTGAAATAATATAGATAACTTATTCAAATTTTTACGTCAAGTTCCCTAACTCTGATTTTTCTGATTTTTTTGCCACTTAAGGGCCTATTTTTTCCATGATGATCCTGCACATACCCGTGAATTGGTTTTGATTTGGATTCTATGTGAATGGATTCTGACTACCAATCTGGGAGAATGGATTATGACTGCCAATCTGGGAAGATGGATTCTAATTGCCATATTGGAATGAAGGAATGCCTCTTGTTTGTGTAGTTTGTGATATAGTACTAGTGACATGAACTCTAGGTATGCTCATTGACTATGGTATGGTACTTGTGGCATGAAAACTAGAAATGGCTATTGATTGTGGTATGGTATTGGTGACATGCACACTAGGTATGGTTGTTGACTGTGGTATGGTACTCGTGACACTAACATTTGATGTAGAAGTTGATGTTTTAAATCTTTTATTCCCAACAAGAGGACTGAAGGGAGTGGATGATGATGCCCCTATAGTGAAATTAAATCCTAATGTCATGCCAGATGTACCAAATGGAAACGTATGGACTGTCATACTCTGTGTAGGTATGCCAAATGGTATGGTTGTATTTACCTGAGGTATAGTAGTATTGGCAGTCATTGTATTAGTCCCTTGTGTAGGTTGAGCTTGTAAGGTACTAATATCGAATCTTGTAGGTAAGGTAGAACCTTCAGCTAGAAATTTGGCTAAGTATCGTTGGCGATCATTTTCTAGGTACTCATCTACAAAAGAAGCAAACTTAGGGTCCTATGCAGCAGCCTCTATGTCTTCTGTTGTAATGTGTCCTTGAGTTTTTCTAGTGGTGAATTTGTCTAATAAAGTCTTGTGAGGTCTTGTGGAGAATGGATTGATGAATTCATTTGGGTTTGACATCTTTTCTCTCTCTCTTCTCTTAGATCTAGTTTCAACCATGTAAGATAAGCTCAATATGCAAGGAATGTAAAACTACGTCTATGGACAATATGACTCTAGTCTGTGTTTTTGGGATTTTTTGAATGCAAAATAAGGAATGGTCTAAGATGACACTAGTCTAAAATGATAATATCTAAAGATGAAAAGTCTAAGAAAGCTACTAAGGTAATCAATTTTGTAAACCTGAGACGAGGGTACCAACTACCTAAAGTCTAACCAAGGTGTCAATTTAGTTATGTCAAGGAACCAGTGTAGGACTAGGATCGAAGATAAGTTGAGTCTCCTAACTAGACTGATGAGCTAGGAGGACTCTCTGTAGGACAAAGGATATAATGACAGGACTAGGTTCAATGACATATTTTGTTGATGCTATGATATTTCTAGAGTGTAGATGGTGGACCTATCCTAAATTTTGCAAAAGTGACCTTCCTAGAATTTTAATCTACAGGCAATATGTACTCAAAGATGAAAGTAAAACTCTGAATTGGGACGACTATAGTAATGGCTAAATGATACCTAAAGGATGCAAAATTGAACAAATCATTTTAGGTTTTTGTTCAAGGACTACTATGAAAAGATAGATGAAAGACTAGTATGACTATGTCGACTGGACAGTGGCTATGAATTCTGGTTTTCTAATAATCAAGTAAATGTGTCACAGAATTTAGCAGATGTAGTTATGTTTCACAGTTACAAATTTTTGGTAATCAACTATGCGTTTATGGTAAAGTTTAGTGTCTGAATCTGGTAGATGCGGTTTAGTTTCTAATGGATGTGACTCATACTGGAAATTGTGACTCAGACTATAACAGATGCGGTTTTCGTAAAATCTGTGCACTAGTAAAAGTTTTATGATAATGGAAAATGAGTCGTTCCAAACTGCAGTTGCAGCTCACCTTGTTAGATGTGTCATAGAATATCGCAAGTACGGTTTCCCAAAATAGATGTAGTTTTTGATAGAGCAAATGTGAGCTAATCTATCAAATGTGACTCTAAGCTAAATAGATGCAACTTGATAGAATAATTGCAACTTTCTGGTGAACAATTGCGACTCTGTTGTGTTTTCAATGAATAGAGATATAAAACTGACGCTATTTTTCTGTGATCAAGTTTTGGCAAACAAAGACAATCATAAGACAAAGTGTTTTTAGTTTCATTCTGGACTCAAAGAACATTTAATTTGATAGCAGACAAGCACATCCTAGGCTATGAAGGATAGTATTTACTGAGTTCTCACTTGGGTTTCCCCAGCTATGCTTATTCAAGGTGGATGATTAGTAGCTTGACCCCTCTGGCTCCCCTCCATGGCTCATTAATGTCATTCAGGGCAACCAAGCTATAGTACCCATGAACATCCCATGGCATACTTTCATCTCTACAAATGAACTGTAAGAATATGAGATGGCTTCACAGGTCTGACTTGTTGCACCAATAAATAGAAGGATTTTGGACACTACAAACAAAGGTGTTTAATTAGGTTATTTCGTTCATAGGGCATGATCCATGCGGCGAGAGTCCCCTTTCGAATCCATCTCGTTGGAACCATACACATGATTCTTGGGCTTTCCCCAAGAATCCACTTTTATCTACTAGCTGGAAGTCCCTTGGGTTCAGGGTGCTACCGGTTTGAGTCATCCTGGGGTGAGTACTTTTTCCCACTAGAACAGGCCCAAGTTCTAGAGTTAGTAATTATTTCTCTTACACCTAGGATAGCACAGATGCGCAAGGGGAGAGGATACTTCGATGTATCGAATCATGAGGGTAATTACACAATTATTCTTTTGCACCAAACATAGTAGACACTCATTAATTTTAATTCAAATGAAAGATTTGCTACACTACCAAACAATCTATTTCCAAAATTTAACTAGGGTTCTGCAAAAATATTCATTAGTAGTTTGATATTGATCTTTGACTATCGATCTGCAAAAACTTCGTTAACTCCTCAAGACACATGCTGAAAATAGAAGATTAGCGAAAATAAAAACACGAAAGGAAACTGTAAATTGAAAGCCTAAACCTAGAAATATACCAGTTGGATGTGTCATTTTCTCTGTCAGATGTGTCGTGGTATTTTACCACTCAGTTGCAGCTCAAAAAATGAAAGATGCATGATTATTTTTTAGATGTGTCGTTTCCAATCTCAGATGCGGTCAAGAAACTCATTTGCTTCATTTCATCAAATAGATGCGTCTTTGAATGTCAATTGCAGCGTTTCGTCAAACAGTTGCATCATTCCATACAAAAACCTGCAAAAATCAAATAAAAGTCTATGGATATGCGAAGATGGTGTCTTCATGTCGAGTTCACCAAATGTAGCTCAGAGAAAAACACACGAGAGAGAGTTAGGAAATTCATATCTAATCTATTAAAACTATACTAATGAATCCTCAAAGCTTAGATAATCGAGCACAAAAGAAAGCTAAGAACAACATGCATAAAAGAAACTATTTTACCAAACATGCAATCAATTCCGTTGAATAACCTCCATTACTCTTCTCCATTTTGTATGTGTAGTGTACTTGCCCTTAGATTTTCAAAGTTCGTGCAAGCATGGCCTAAGTGTTATGATTAAGACAAAACATCGAAGATTCAAGATAATTGCTCTAAAAGTCATACAATTTTGAGAGAGATTGGAATGATGAAGGACAGATCAATTTATAGAAAATTTATTATTCGAACGACAGGTCAAGATTGAAAGATCAACAGATGGTTGAGATCGAAATATTAGACATGCATTATGATAACTGTCAGTAGTGACCTGAGTGATACAAACTAGAAATAGAAATAAAGATTAAATAAATGATTTAATCTTCAAGTTTGGTATTCGAAAATAGAAGAATAGTCTTTGCATGACAAAGATAAAGATGGATTAAAGCAACTCTTTGTTTGAACGCATGCTCAAAATTTAATTAATATACATGTACACGCAATTGAGTTAGCACTGGATGACTGAATGATATGACGAAGAGATTACTTGAGAAAGCCACTCAGACATTAAATCCTGAGTTAACTAAGCAATTTAAATAGATGTAGAGTCGAGTCAAAGTGAATACTTAGATAACTCACACAATTATCCAAATATAGAGGAATGCGTTAAAATAGAATTTATGAATTAAACAATTCATTTAATTCAAGATTTGATATTTGAAGAATAATTGAATAAATAAGATTTATTTAATTAAGTGATAAAGGGATTTAAATGAATAATTAAATAAATAAAAGGATTTATTTAATTATAGTTGAAATATGATAGAGGTAAATTAAATAAGAATTTATTTAATTTGACAAGAAGGATAAGGTTAATTAGTAACATAATTAAATAAAAAGCGTTTATTTAATTAATTAGATAGAATAAAGAAAAGTGTGAATTAATTAAATAATTAAGATTATTTAATTAATAGATGAATTCAGGTTCAGGTAAATTAATTAAATAAATAGATTTATTTAATTAATAAAGAAATGAAGAACTTTAGAGAATAATTAAATAATTGACATTATTTAATCATGACCATGAAGAATACGAATTATGAAGAAATTTTGAAGTTGTAGGCTTAGACCAGATTTCGGTGTCTATAGGAACAATGGAATGCTTGAATGGTGAAGGAATAGGAGTAGTTGCAGTTGCTAATTATTTTGTAACTAGACTAATTGGCAGTGGGGGAGTGCCTAGAAATAAATCTTTTTTGGTGGATCCACTAGTAGTGTGACTTGGACCTGTCAAAATCCTTTGCCTCTTTTGTATGCCTTGATCACTTGGTGTTTTTGTGGTATATTTTATTGTTGTCCTCTTGTGTGTAAATTGTTGTTATAACACATGTTGACCACTACTAGTACTACTACCCATACCATCGCCACTAAAGGCAGTGCTAGTTGCACTAAGCTCTCCACCATGGGCATGTCCTAGTTGTGATTGTATCTGACCATGAGGATGGGGATTTGAACCTCTAACAAATTGACTTGTATGCCCTTGGTCTACTTTTTCACCTCCAAGCCCAAGGCCAAATTTATCAACTAGTTTTCTATGCTCTACATTTGTTACCATCCAAAGGCCTTGTCTTTGGGACCCCAAAGGACCACCTTCATAACCCATTTTTTCAATTATGGTTGCTCCTAAAGTATACGCTTCTTTTGTGGCCTCACTTAAACCAAGTTTGAAATTGACATAGCTTTGTTCTTCCCTATCATCATTAGATTCATCATCACTTTATTTGTCTTCTTGTTCATCTGGATGCTCTATATTCCACAATTTTCTAAACTCATGACATTCTCCGTTATCTTCATACTATGCAAGAGCTCTTGGATCACCTAGCTCCTTCCTCATAAACCAAAAGGAAGTAATTTTTTATGATGACCAATTTTTATCCATAACTTCCTTCTCTAGAGAATTTGGTATTTTTACTCTACTAGATGGTTTATGACTTTTTTCATAAAAATTGTTGTACCTCCTAATTATCTTTCGATGCAATGCCATAATTTCTGCTAACAATTATTCAAAAGAAATACCATTCTTAGCAGCACTTTTCTCCATTGCTATTTTGAACTCATCCCAAGAATCCTTGTTTCTCAAGTTTTCAAGCAAGGGTTTACTTTGATGTTGAATTCTACTTGCAACATTCTTATTGAGCACAATCATTGATTTAATGGTGTCGCATGGATCATACTGCTAGTGATAAATAGTATCAAAATAAAAAAAAATCAAAATATTATGTGCCACACTAAATTCTTTTCTCTCAAATGTGAACCCTCCACATGAAAAAGGTAAAGGAAATAAGGTCTTCTTTTGTTGACCAACAAAGTGTAGTTCATCAGTACTTTGCATCTTTCTTACATATTCCAATGCAAAAACCCTTTATGTCACATGTATTGGAAGTTTGTATGGTTGTACTCCCAATCCATAAAATCTTAGCATAGTATATTCTTCCATTAAGTACCAATCATCCAATTGTATTTATTTTCCTAGTTGAATGCAGTTTCTACATGACATAGGCAATTTAGGCATTGAAGTATTTGTAATTGCTTGATGCAATGGAGCCAAAACATATCCTACAAAATGACTGTAGTTCCTTTAAGAATCATTCATCCTTATCTCAGTGGTCCATTCATATACTGGAGCCATTTTCTTTTCCTCAGCATTACTATAGGGTTGAATTTGAAGCTTGTTGGTCTAAAACATTCCTCTAAATTTAAATAGAAAAAGATAGCACAACTAGGTCATGAACCTAAATGTCTTGGTGGAACCTCCTTTAATCATTAAAAATTGTTTATGCATAGATTCTACAATGTGCTCAATAAAATTATATTTGATATGTGGAACACCATAATGGATATTATATACCATTTCAAGGAGGCTTGTACCCACTTCCAAATTGCTATCTAGTCCAATGAAAAATGCTAGCTTGGAAATAGTATCCTAAACCCATGGTTTAAAAATATCCAAATCATAAGGAGGCTTATGATCACCTTTCAATTTGTTTCTATCCTAAACTATTTTATTTAAGAAATATTTTTTCTCCATTTCATCCACTACTTCATAATCACTAGCAAGCTTTTCTAGGTCAATGTGGACATTTCCAAATTCTTCAGTTGTAAACCCCAACACTTTTCCAAGTTCTTCTACATTAATGGATGACAATTCTTCTTTGCTATCTTTATTAAAAATTGATCTTTTGTTATCATCATAATTTTGGGCACAGACCATGATAAATTATGGGCAAGGGAAAACCTCATGTAACATCATGTGCCCTAATCTAGTTACCCACGATGCACTGATACTATTAACTTGCATTTTCTTTGCAGCCTTATTTTGAGATGAAAATCTAAGTTTTGAGGTAAACCTACCATAGGTTTTAGGATCATAAATATCATGGTATTCATCAGTAAAACCTAGGGTTTTAAGCAATTTTGCATAATGTATTTTTTATCTGACATTGCTCTAGTGGTAATGGTGGTAGACATGCTTATACAATATGAAATTATGAATTTCCTATTGGTTATCCTTAATTTTTCTTAATTCTTAAGTCTCTCAACCCTAAATCCAAACTTCAAATTTTGACAAAATAATATTTTAAGAAATGTCAAACAATGAAACGTAGCCGCAGGAATTCTTTCACTTACACGAATTTTGATTCTTGAAATGATTAATGCTGATAGTTGTGGAAACTAGGTTACTTGAATGGCTTTGTTGGAAGTGGAACTTTGGAACCCAGAATAGGGTGGTGCATTGCAATGACAAAACTAAAGACTAAAATCTCCCTGTGTGCTGACCCTCTCACTTAAAAATAAAATCACTTAGTAGTAGAAAGTGTTTTTTTTTTAACATTAAATTGAATGAAACCGAAACATCTATGTGTTGCTTCCAGACTGCATGATTAGTACATGGCTGACAGCATTTAAAACAAGCTATTTAGTCCTGCATTGACAACAAATTCTAAACTATTAATCTTTATAAATTTAATGGTTAAAAGGTGATTCCATAGGTTTAAGTTTGCAAGCCTAGTGCTCTGTGCATTTCATTCTAGAATGCAACTACAACCACACATCAAATATTCATTGAACGGTTGAGTAATTTATGATATAAATAATAAACATATGTTTTAAACTTGTTTTAAAATTTAATGCGCTAGGATTGACATCAAGGCCAAGGGTCTGGTAACTTGATGTTGCAAAGGACTTAATAAAATGAATAATGATACCGAGAACCAAGGGAAAAGGTCAATGACAAATTAGAAATCAATAACATTTTGGTAAACCCTAACAAGAGTGAAAACTTTTAGTGTTTATAATTTTTTTTATCAATTTGATGGCAACTTTCTTTCTATTGAATCTTAGTTGTGTTTACAGTTTGTCTTTGATGACAAAATCTCTTTTGGTTTGTTCTCATTGATAATCTATCTCAAGATGGTTCTCCTTGCACATCACAGGTTTTGGATGTTTCTCTTTCAGGCTTACTCATATCGGAGTGAGAATGGCAGAGTCTCCCCGATCCACTTTGAATTTTCTGAGTTGCCTATCGGCAAGACATTTCTAATGTCATTTCGACTAAATTTATCTTAATGGCTACTGTCGGCAAGACTTCTCTTTTGTTTCGGCAATAGAAAGTGTTCTCTATCGGCAAAGGAAATCATCTTCGGTGTAATGTTTCATTGAACATGCAATGTCACACTAACCCGCTTTAGAACAAGCATATCAGCATGAGTTTGGCCATTGGGCTGAGGTCTTAGTGAAGACATATTGTCTCCCCGACTAGTGCATGTGGATTTCTATCGGTGAAAGTTGTGGCATCGTCATATGGTCTTAGCGAATTCAAGTGTGTCTCACCGACCATATGCATATGGAAACTTATCGATAAAACTAATGGCTATCGATATAATGTCTTGGTGAATTCAATTTGTTACACCAACCAAAAACATAAAGGTAGTCTCTTCGGTAAGAGCTAGGGTTTTCGTCGAGAGGTTTTGGCGAGTGACCTTCGGTCTCGCTGATGGAACATAAAAGAACTCTATCGGCATAGGATCTATCCTATCTCAGCGACTCCAAGTAAATGAAGGTTTTTCGGTTTGACATGAAGCTTTCTACGAGAGGTCTCCCCGATATTGGTATGTTATAGCGACCCTCATAAGACAGAAGGGTGCATCAGTGAAAGAACTATTATGTTACAGTGACATCACACAAGGGGTTTTTTATCAAAGGCTCATCGGTGTGAGATTGATACTGTCTTGGCGATCTAGGGTGAGCTCAGGATGTTTTGGAAAAACAAGGGGCAGTCTATATAGTGTCTCCTCAACTATGTATTGTCTTGGAGACTTAGAAATGGCAAAGGCCTTCGACATAAGTGTTGAATTGTCACGGCGACAAGGTTGATCATAGGGGCTCTCGGAAAAGCAAAGTCTTATCTACAAAATGCCTCCCTGATGGTTGATGGTTATAGTGACACATAAGTGGGCTTTCAGTCAAACATCATGTGGTCTGCGAGAGGTCTTCCCAAAATCACTGGGTCATAGTGAAAGAAAATGAAGAAAAGGCTTTAGTGATAGTGAATGAAACAAAAGGGCATCTTGGTGAGAAAGATTATGATGTCTCAGCGATTGGAAAGAACAATACATATGAGCTCTTGGCATGACATAATGTAGTCATTATGTCTTCTCCCCAACTCTGATGGGTTATGGCAAAAGTGATAACTAAAAGGAACGATCAACGTTTTAATTGCCTTCGGAAAAACTAACTGGATGTCTCTGCAAATGGTAACGAAGTCTCAATCTCTGTGGCCATCATGGAAATTTCTAAATATAGTTACAGGTCGACATCATTGATTGCATTGAATCTCAGAACCGTTACATGGCAGCATATTCATTGAGTTTCCTCTTTTAGCAGTTGCATTTTTGAAATAATGGATGATTTGCAGCTCTCTAGATAAGCATTACTCTTGATTTTTTCCATCATCTACAGACTATCATTATTTAGCTAAAATTAGCATGTGAGTTTCAAATTCTGGTGAAAAACACAAGATCTTATTATTTACATACATACTTGAAATGTATATAAATACTAGTGTTGAAAACTGTAAGCGTTGTTGGTTGTAATTCTGAGAGTATCATTCCTTGTCTGTATGGAAATGTATGAATGAACTCTATAGAGAGAAATGTGCTTAACTGAAAATAGAGAAATCCTCTGAGTCACTATTATTGTTCAAAACATAATTTGAGGGGTTGGTACTCCTTGAGATGGGTGTCTCAAAATGAGGGGCTAGTGCTCCTTGAGTGGGTGCTCAAAAATCAGCCTATAAGGCATTGTGAACTTTTGTTTAAAAGATTAAGCTTGGAAGGAATTTAGGGAGTGGTTTTTATACCCTAGGAGGATTTTCCAATCGGTAAAATATTGAGTCTTCTTGTTCTTCTGAGTTCCCTTTGCTTTACTGTGTTGTTGATTATTTTAGTTCATTGTTTGGTTATTACTTTTCTCAATTCTATTTTTGAATGATTACATTCAACTCATGAATGCATTAATCATAGTATATTGAGATAATATATGAACTATGGTTTTTGAATTTGTGAAAATTGGTCAAATCTGTTAAGACACTGATTCACCCCTCCTCTCAGTGTCATTTTAAGTCCAACAATTGGTATTAGAGCGTAGGATCCTCTGATAGGTTTAATTACCTTGGATTGATCTTGGTCTTGGAGTTTGTTTTTAATGGCACATTCTCAAGACAGTGCCTATGTATCCAGAGCTCTATTATTTGATGGAACTGATTATGTGTTCTGGAGAATCAGAATGGAAGCTTTTCTTGTTTCTTTTGATGTTGATGTTTGGAGCATTGTTTTAGAAGATTACAATGTACCAGCCACTATTCCCACTGATGTTGCTAAAAAGAAGAAGTATGAAACAAATTCCAGAGCTAAGCATGCCCTCTTGTGTGGGTTAACTAAAGATGTGTTCATTAAAGTCATGCATTACAAATCTACTCATGGAATCTGGGAAAAACTTGAAACTATATATCAAGGGAATGAGAAAGTCAAACTGTCAAAAATCATTACACTCAAACATTAGTTTGAGGATTTGAAAATGAAGGATGATGAAAAAGTGGTTGAATATTTCCTAAGAGTAGATGAAGTTGTCAATTCAATGAAAGGTCTAGGTCAAGAGGTTAATGAATTTGATGTGGTCACAAAGGTTGTTAGAACCTTACCATCCATATTTGAATCTAAGGTTTCAGCCCTAGAAGAAAAGAAACACTTTGACAAGCTTACCTTAGATAGCCTTCAAGGAATACTTACTACCTATGAAATGAGAACTAGCAAAAATAATTCAACAAGTAAAGAAACTACCTTTAACATTGAAAAGAAAGAAAAAGTTGAAGTCAGTGAATCAGAGTTGTCTGATTCTAAAGAATCCCATTTTGTTAGAAGATTTAAAAAGGGATCAGGAAAATATAAGGGAAAACTTCCCTTTAAATGTTTTAACTGTGGAAAAATAGGTCACTTTGCTGCGAAGTGTCCCTATGATGATCAAATCTGTGACAATGAGACAACTGAAAAATAGCCTATGAAGAAGGCCTTCAAACCTAAACGAAACTTCAATTTCAAAAAGAAGAAAAGTTTGTTTAGTAAGGATGAATCTGAAATTGACTCTGAAGATTCATCCGCTGAAGAAGATGAAACTCTTTTCATGGCTGAAATTACTAAGAAAAATGATTCTAACACCTTTGACATTGAAGAAGGTGTATTAGATCTTGAAAGTGAGCTGAAATGTGCTTTACAAGAGGTCAGAAAACTCAAAAAACAAGTCCTTGCTCAAGAACACAAACCAGATCAAGAAATGATCTCTCTGAAAACTCAGCTTGAAGAAGCTAAAAGACTTGAAGACTGTCTTCGAGAGATTGTAAGCTGCAAAGATCAAGAAATTCAAAAACTGGAACAAGAAGCAGTCTGTCTTAGGAAGGAAATTGAAAAATATGAAAGCACTCTAAAACTGAATGAGATGCTCAGCAAGCAGAAGATGTACAAAGATAAAATTGGTGTTGGTTTTGAAAAGGGTGAATGCTCATTGACCATGCAAAACAAAACCCCTCTTCTAAAGTCAAAGGTTCTGGTTCAAATCACTCAGAATTTGGTAAGGATCATGTTCAGTCTTTAAGAGGTAATAGATCTTCATACAAAGTCAATCCTTTCTTCTATGGTTATTATTTTTTCTGCAACAAATTTGGCCATAAGGTGAGCACTTGTAGGCTTATGAATACTAGAATACCCAGGTTTGGTCTTAGGCAACACTATGGTTTTGTTAGACAAATCAGATGTTTTAAATGCAATGCTTTGGGACATTCTGTCAAACAGTGTAGAACTGATTTGCAATCTAAACAGCCGAAAATTAAAAAGGTTTGGAAACCTAAGACTGTCAACAACATTGAGCAAACTATGTTGGTTCAAAAAACTTTTCATTCCAAGAAAAATGACTTATGGGTCCTGGACAGTGGATGTTCTAACCATTTGACTGGTGACAAGGATAAGTTTGTAAATCTTAAAGATTATATAGGTGGATATGTTAAGTTTGGTGATAACTCTGGTATTCAAATTAGAGGTAGAGGTTCACTTCTTCTGAATGAAGACACTCCTATCTATAATGTGTACTATGTGGAAGGTCTCAAGCACAATCTTCTAAGTGTTAGTCAAATCTGTGATAGTGGTTATCATGTTCTTTTCACTTCGTAGGGATGTGAGATTAAAAACAAGCTAGGAAAGGCTATTGCAGCTGGAAGGAGGACAAAAGGAAATGTGTACAATCTTCTTGACACATCAAGCAATGACAATAATCAAGGTATGTGTTTAATGAGACAAATTGAAGAAAGCTGGTTATGGCATAAAAGATTAGGACACATAAACTTTGAAAATCTGGTTAGAATAAGTAAGAATCAGAATGTTAGAGGTTTACCAATACTTAACAAGCCAGAAAATTTTGTGTGCAAAGAATGTCTAAGTGGTAAACAAACTAAAATCAGCTTCAAAACAAAAGAACATTCTTCTTCAAAACTTTTACAACTTGTGCACACTGATTTATGTGGACCAACCAGAACAAGGTCTATTAATGGTGAAAGGTACTTTATGCTATTTGTGGATGATTATACTAGAATGGTTTGGGTCACATTTCTTAAGCACAAATCAAAAGCATTTGAAAGGGTTAAAACCTTTCGTAAATTGGTTGAGAAGGAATTTGATTTGAAACTTAAATGTCTATGATCTGACAAAGGAGGTGAGTTCACTTCTCAAGATTTTATTGATTACTATGAACAGCACGGCATTAAAAGACAGTATGTTGCAAAAAAGAACGCCTCAACAAAATGGGGTAGTTGAATGTAAAAATAGAATTGTAAAAGAAATGTCTAGAACAATGTTAGATGAAGCTAAGTTGCCTAATATGTACTGGAAAGAAGTTGTTCATATAGCTGTATACATTTTGAATAGAGTGCAGATTAGAGTAAAATCTAAACACACTCCTTATGAACTGTGGTATGGAAAAACTGCTTCTGTCAATTACTTTAAAATTTTTGGAAGTAAGTGTTTTATCAAAAAGGATGATGATAACCTTGGAAGTTTTCAATAAAAGAGTGATGAGGGTATCTTTGTGGGATACTCAACTCACAGCAAAGCTTATAAATGCCTTAACAAAAGGCTTAATAAGATAGTTGAAGTTGTTAATGTAAAATTTGATGAGAGATCACATTTGTATGTTGAATCTTTGCAGGATAATGAGGAAGAAGAACTTGAACTAGAAATTATTTTAGAAGGAACTGAGTCAGCAAGCCCTAGAATTGAAACAGCAAGTCCTGAAAAGGTTGCTTCAAAAGCTCTAACTAAATATCACCCCAAAGATCAGATTATTGGGGATAAAAATGCAAGAGTTCAAACTAGAAGAAAGGCTGCAGAATTTGATGAAAAGGCACAAATAGCTTTTTGTCTAGTTACTTAGTTTGAGCCTAAAAATTTTAATGAAGCTCTCATAGACTCATGTTGGCTTAATGCTATGCAAGAAGAAATTGAGAAAAATTGAGAAAAATTAGACTTGGGAGTTAGTCCCAAGACCAGATGACAAGAATGTCATTGGAGGCAAATGGATATACAGAAACAAGCTTGATAAAAATGGTAATTTCATTCGCAACAAAGCAAGATTTGTCTGCAAAGGCTATGCTCAACAAGAAGGTATTGATTTTGGTGAAACCTTTGCACCCATTGCTAGATTAGAATCTATCAGAATATTCTTGGCTTATTTTGTTTATAAAGACTTTACTGTTTATCAAATGGATGTCAAAACTACTTTTTTAAATGGCTATTTAGATGAAGAGGTCTATGTTGAACAGCCTGAAGGATTTATGTGCAAAGATAAGCCTAATCATGTTTACAGATTGAAAAAGGCCCTCTATGGCTTAAAACAAGCACCTAAAGCTTGGTACTCTAGGCTTGATAGTCATTTGCTTTCAAATGGTTTTGTTAGAGGAGGTGTAGATAGCAATCTTTATGTTCAAATTGAAGGCTCTAATATTCTAGTTGTTGAAATTTACGTTGATGACACTATCTTTGGCTGCAACAATGTTACATTAAGTAAAAAATTCTCTCAGCTAATGGAATCTGAATTTGAAATGTCATTATTAGGAGAATTAAATTTCTTCTTGGGTCTTCAAATCTCTCAATGTGAAAATGGAATATTTCTTTATCAAACCAAGTATGCTAGAGAGATGCTTAAGAAATTTCAAATGGATGAATGTTATCCAGTTAGCACTCCAATGATTACTGGATGCAAACTTACTAAGGTAGATGATTCCCCTGATACAAATCAGACTGAATATAGATCAATGATTGGCAGTCTATTATATTTAACTGCCTCTAGACCTGACATTATGCAGGTTGTTTGCACTATTGCACGGTTTCAGCATCACCTAAAGAATCCCATGTCACTGCTGTTAAAAGGATTTTTAAATATATTCAGGGCACTCTTAATTATGGCCTTTGGTATCCTAGAAGCACTGATTTTTCATTGATTGCATATATTGATGCTAACTGGGCTGGTTGTTTGGATGATAGGAAAAGCACCAGTGGTGTTGCATTCTTTCTTGGTGATCGTTTAGTGGCCTGGCACAGCAAGAAACAAGAATTTGTTTCTCTCTCTACTACTGAAGCAGAATACGTTGCTACCACTTCATGTTGTACTCAAGTTCTTTGGATGAGTCAAACTCTATCTGATATGGGTATTGGAATTCCTAAACTTGTTTCTATTCTCTGTGATAACACAAGTGCGATAAGTATCTCAAAAAATCTTGTTTTGCACTCTCGCACTAAACATATTGCTATCAAGTTTCACTTTCTTCGAGAAAAGGTTTTGGCTAATGAAGTCTGCTTATAGTTTGTTGGATCTCAAGATCAAGTGGCTGATATTTTTACTAAGCCCTTAGCTAAAGAGTTGTTTGAAAGGTTGAGACTTTGATTGGGAGTTATCTCTCAATCTTTACTTCTTTTATTTTACTAGCATTGGCTTAGGGGGAGCATGTTATATGATTTGATTCACTTACAGCTCTCCTACAATCTTAGTTGTTGCGTTGTTTTTTTTTTTTGTAGCTATTTCTCATGGTATTTTGATTGGCTTCTCAGTTGTGTTCTTCTATTCTTTTCCTTGAGGCAAAAAGGGGGAGAGTCTTTGGTGTTTTTCCATCAAAGACAAAGGGGGAGTTTGTTGAATCTCAGTTGTGTTTATAGTTTGTCCTTGATGACAAAATCTCTTTTAGTTTGTTCTCATTGATAATCTGTCTCAGGATGGTTCTCCTTGCACATCACAGGTTTTGGATGTTTCTCTTTCGGGCTTACTCATATCAAAGTGAGAATGGCATAGTCTCCCTGATCCACTTTGAATTGTCTAAGTTGCCTATCGATAAGACATTTCTAATGTCATGTCGACTGAATTTATCTCACTGGCTGCTGTCAGAAAGACTTCTCTTTTGTTTCGGCGATAGAAAGTGTTCTCTATCGGCAAAGGAAATCGTCTTCAGTGTAATGTTTCATCGAACATGCAATGTCACACCAACCCACTTCAGAACAAGCATATCGGCATGAGTTTGGCCATCGGGTTGAGGTCTTAGTGAAGACATATTGTCTCCCCAACTAGTGCATGTGGATGTCTATCGGCGAGAGTTGTGGCATCATCATATGGTCTTAGCGAATTCAAGTGTGTCTCACCAACCATATGCATATGGAAACTTATCGGTAAAACTAATGGCTATCGATATGATGTCTTGGTGAATTTGATTTGTTACACTGACCGAAAACATAAAGTTAATCTCTTCAGTAAGAGCTAGGGTTTTCGGTGAGAGGTCTCGACGAGTGACCTTCGGTCTCGCCGATGGAACATAAAAGAACTTTGTCGGCATAGGATCTATCCTGTCTCAGCGACTCCAAGTAAATGAAGGTTTTTTGGTTTGACATGAAGCTTTCTACGAGAGGTCTCCCTGATATTGGTATGTTATAGCGACCCTCATAAGACAGAAGGGTGCATCGACAAAAGAACTATTATGTTACAGCGACATCACACAAGGGGTTTTCTATCAAAGGCTCATTGGTGTGAGATTGATACTGTCTTGGAAATCTAGGGTGAGCTCGAGATGTTTCAAGAAAACAAGGGGCAACCTATATAGTGTCTCCTCGACTATGTATTATCTTGGTGACTTAGAAATGGCAAAGGCCTTTGGCATAAGTGTTGAATTGTCACAGCGATAAGGTTGATCACGGGGGCTCTCAGCAAAACAAAGTCTTATCTACAAAACGTCTCCCTGACGGTTGATGGTTACAGTGACACATAAGTGGGCTTTTGGTAAAACATCATGTGGTCTATGAGAGGTCTTCCCAACATCACTGGGTCACAGCGAAAGCAAATGAGGAAAAGGCTATGGTGACAGTGAATGAAACAAAAGGGCATCTCGGTGAGAAAGATTTTGATGTCTCAGTGATTGGAAAGAACAATACATATGAGCTCTCGGCGTGACATAATGTAGTCGTTATGTCTTCTCCCCAACTCTAATGGGTTATGGCGAAAGTGATAACTAAAAGGAACAATCAACGTTTTAATTTCCTTCAGAAAAACTAACTAGATGTCTCTATGAATGGTTAACAAAGTCTCAATCTCTATGGCCGTCATGGAAGTTTCTAAATATAGTTGCAAGCCAACATCATTGATTGCATTGAATCTTAGAACCGTTACATGGCAGCATATTCATTGAGTTTCCTCTTTGAGCAATTGCATTTTTGAAATAATGGATGATTTACAGCTCTCTAGATAAGCATTACTCTTGATTTTTTCCATCATCTACAAACTGTCATTATTTAGATAAAATTAGCATGTGAGTTTCAAATTCTTGTGGAAAACACAAGATCTTATTATTTACATACATACTTGAAATGTATATAAATACCAGTGTTGAAAACTGTAAGCGTTGTTGGTTGTAATTCTGAGAGTATCATTCCTTGTCTGTATGGAAATGTATGAATGAACTCTACAGAGAGAAATGTGCTTAACTAAAAATAGAGAAATCCTCTGAGTCACTATTATTGTTCAAAACATAATTTGAGGGGTTGGTACTCCTTGAGATGGGTGTCTCAAAATGAGGGGCTAGTGCTCCTTGAGTGGGTGCTCAAAAATCAGCCTATAAGGCATTGTGAACTTTTGTTTAAAAGATTAAGCTTGGAAGGCATTTAGGGAGTGGTTTTTATACCCCAAGAGGGTATTCCACTCGGTAAAATCTTGAGTCTTCTTGTTCTTCTGAGTTCCCTTTGCTTTACTGTGTTGTTGATTATTTCAATTCACTGTTTGGTTATTACTTTTCTCAATTCTATTTTTGAATGATTACATTCATCTCATGAATGCATTAATCACAGTATATTGAGATAATATCTGAGCTATGGTTTTTGAATTTGTGAAAATTGGTCAAATTTGTTAAGACACTGATTCACCCCCCCTCTCAGTGTCATTTTAACTCCAACACTTTCTTCATTTGTATTTCTTTATATTTTACTTTTAAATCTGCATGCAATTATTTCATAAATAGATAATACTTAATTTCTTAAAGGAAAAAAAAACTATTTGAATAAATTCATAGACACTGAACTCAGAAAATAACTCTTTACTATAAATGAATAACAAAGAATAATACAACACAACCATTTATTTTATTACAACTGAATTACAATGTCACATTATTACATATCTTTTTAAAGATGAGTAGTTGTAGAGTAGGCATGCTCCTGTTTTGTATAAATAAAATACGTCATTGTACATAGACACAATTTATTCCAAGTTGTTACTCATGACAATGGATTACAAATTGATTCCAATTTCCAATCTTTTGTTGGTGACAATGTAATACAAATGTGACACTAAAAATTAATGTATGATTCTAAATATTTTGTTGGTGACAACGTAATACAAATGTGGCTCCAAAAATAAATGCAAGGGACTCGCCTGGCCAACAATGTTGGGGAACTGGGAGCTATGAAGATACAAAATGTACTTATCCCCTTTGAGAACCAAGATCATGCAGAAGATGAGGGGTAGTAAAATTGCTCCCATCTTCTACCTGCAACCTCCATGCATCGAGATAGCACTTATCTCCATCAGAGCTCCTCATCCTGGTTCAAAACATGTCTGAGAATTCAGGTCAACCAAATCAACTTCTTTCCAATTCCACCCATTCGAAACTTGAAGGAAATTTGTCTTTTACTCTATTACTACATAACTAGAGGCAGGAGAATTTAGAGTATCCCCAATAATTCCACATCATCTTCTTCCTGAATCCTTATTAACCCTAAAAAATAAAAAACCCTTATGACACTATACACTATCACTATCCCTATTTATGGGCCACCAATGCTACTACCAGCCTGATTCACACAAACCAAAAAACCAACTTAATCAATTCATGTAACTTAAGCCTTACATGTACAATTAAAATGTTTAATTTGATTGACTTTTGGCTACATGCAAATTGTACCTTAAGCTCAAAAGCTGTCAAAATTACCAGACTCCAGTACCACTCAAATGATATGAAATCATTAAAAATCTTGTTTCATTAAACCTATGAGTTATCCAATCAATTTCTTTAGATGTTCATGTGGCATTACTCATTGCCTATAGTACGGCTACCACACTTTCTTCAAAAAGATTGAGAATTTTAATTAAATGAAATGTAGTACATTGAGGCATTGAAAAGAGAGAATGAGCGATGAGCGATGAGCCTTGATCTTGCCACGTGTCTGCATCTAACAGTTCTAGTGTTATTCTAGAGGTTTCAATTCACAATTCTAGTGCTTTAGAGATTTACTTCAGGAATGCAACTATAGTTTTCCATCAAAAAATCATCGAACGGTCATGGTTATATTGATTTGCAATGAAATCTGGCTACAGATATGGAATATCATTCACACATATTTCCTTCATTGCTTTGGTCTAGGGATTGTATTATAAATTATTTTATAAGGTTGATAATTCATCCTTGTTTGGCCTTTACATCCTTTTTGTAAAAATTTCTTAAGTTTTTAAGCCCTAGTCATGTGTTCTTCCTAGGCAGACCCTCTTTTAAAACAAACTTTATGCATGTGCATATTTCTGCCACTTAAGTTCTTATATCGCTCATTGCCAAAATACTTCAACCAATCGTGTTCATTACCATGATGAGCAATGAGCCTTGATCTCACCATGTGTCCACATCTAATGGTTCTAGTGTTATTCCAGAGTTTTCAATTCGCAATTCTAGTGCTTCAGAGATTTACTTCCATAATGCAACTACAACTGTCCATCAAAAATTCATAGAATGGTTGTGGTTATATTGATTTGCACTAACATTTCACTGCTAAATTTTTTTTTATTAGTTTGAGATTATGTTTAATTCACCAATGTTTTTTCTTAATCATTTGAAAATAGGTTTAATTCACCAATGATTTTTTTTTTGTTTCAAAAAAAGTTTTAATCGCCAACAAAATTGTTTTGAAAACAGGTTTAATTCGCCAATGGAAATATTTCTAGGTTTGAAAATAGAATTTAATCACCAATGAAAATATTTTATTGGTTTAAAAAAAATTGCAATTCTCCAGGATTTTCCATAGACTTCTAGCAATTAGAAAAGATTCGCCAATGGAGTTTTTTTTTCCGAAAACGAAAAAATTTGCCACTAAAATTAATATTTTTATCAGGAAGTATACAAGATTCTCTAGGATTTTACACCTTCGCCAAAGGGGGGGTTTCTTAAATTTATCCCTACATGTGACACATAGACACTATGCATAGTGTCAATGAAGTTGCATCACATTAACAAGTTCTTTTAGAGGTGTCCCATTTATATATAGATGACAACCCATAAGCACCAAAACCATACACAAAGATGACAATGTAAGGGTCTAACCAATTAGGATTGAATTCCCTCTTTGATCTGGAAGCATGTTTACATTTATCTGATTCTCATAAAGTACTAGGTCACCTACCTTGAAAGTTTTAGGAAGAACACCTTGATTGTACTACCTAGACAATGATCGCTAATAAGCTTTAAAGTGGTCAAGAGCCTATAATTGGAACTCATCGAGCAACTCAAGTTGATGCAAATAATTAGACCCAAAAATTTCATCATCAATCACCCCTTTAAGAGAAACCTAGGGTGATCCCACAATACTAGTTTACAATTTTTGGCCAAACTAGACATTGAACTGAATTTTTTTAACTAAATCTTCACTTCCAGGCACCTATAGTGGCTAAACCATGAGGAATTTGAAGATGATGCAAACTAGTGATTTGTGAAATTTTTTCTATAGATTCTAAATATTTTTTTTCAAAAATTTTGGAATCAGATTGCACTTCTTTTTCCATCTTCATCAAAAACTAGTTTTTAACAGTAAACACCATTTTTAAAGATTGATGTTACTGGCTAACACATAATTTTTTTCTATGAAGGATAAAATTCTATTTTTTTCAAATTTAGATTTGTAAATATGATATATAGTGCATGGAATTGGTTTCATAGCATTTCATTGAATATTGATTTCTTAATTAAGTTTCAAAGTCAAACCAATTACAATTTAGACATGATTTACTGGCTAAAACATAATCGTTTTTTGTATTTATCAAAATTCTTTTTTTTTTGTTGGATCAAGGGCATCAATATCTAGTGCACTGATATTTTTCAAAAAAAAATTATAATCTACTATTTTTCCACATGTGTAGAACATAGAGCTTGATTTTCAGTGAAAAACCTACATTCACAAGAAATAAAAAATAAATATAATAATCAAATTAAATATATTTAAAATTATAATTTTTGGGAAGGTTATAATAAGGACTATATACTTACAAAAAATAAACTTTAAATGAATTCATTTGATCCCTTAAAAGGTAAATCAAAACTGGTTTTTTATCAACATTTTGATATGTGTAAAGGAGACTTTGTTATAGGTATGGTTTAAAACTAGTAGGTTTCTATCCAAGGGGGTTTGATCTAAGGTGGTTTGATCAAATCCTCTTTAATCGGAATCCTTTAAATGGAACTTTTCAAGGCTTAAATAAATATATTTTCTAAAAATATGTGATTTTAGTAAAAATAAGAATGTCCCAAAAAGTGTAAACCACTATTGTGGGATCACTCGCCACAAAGATGGAATCTCCAACTCTAAAGTTGTGATAGCTTCAGCACCATACACGAGGTTGTAAGGCATTGTTCCCATCACCATACAAACATTCATGTGATAGGCCCACAAAGCATATGTTAATTGAATATGCCAATCCTTACCATGTTTATTTACTATTTTCCAAAGAATGAGCTCAAGAGTTTTATTAGACGCTTTGGCTTGGCCATTAGATTGAGGATAGTAAGGTGTAGAGAATCTATGTTGAATATAAGACTTCTCCATGAATTGCTTCACATATTTGTTCTTGAATGGCGTGCTAATGTCAGAAATAAAGGTAGAAGGAAATCTAAAGTGAGCAATGATATTGTTTAAAAGAAAGCTACATATGGCTTCAACATTCGTGGATTGAAGTGGGCTAGCTTCAACCCATTTCATGAAGTAATCCATAGTGATGATGATAAAGACATGTCCTTTATAAGAAGGAGGTGATATCTTTCCATTAATAGCCAACCCCCATTTTATGAACGGCCAAGGAGAGGTCTAATTTTGAAGCTCTTGAGTAGGAGAGTGAATAAGATGACTATGTTGTTGACATTGTGGACACTTCTTGAAAAAAGTGAAGGAATATTGTTCCATTGTCTACCAAAAGTATCCCATGTGGATAATTTTTTGCACCAAGGACTTACCACCAAAATTTCCACCCCCGGAGCTTGAATGGGCTTCCTAAAGAGCGAGGGGTATTTCTACTTTAGTGAGGCAATGAAGGAGAATTCAATTGTAGGACTTCTGATAAAGGAAATTTGATAGTATAGCATAGCGGACTAAAAGTTTTTGTATCTATGTGTGATCATTCTTTATCACACCACTGATAAAATTTCCAGTCTTCAAATAGTTGTAAATGTTGGAGTACTATTCTTCTGAGTCCACATGAGCACACATGATAGCATTGAATTCAGGTTGGTCAAAAACAACTGGAGAGAAAAGAATGTGAACCACAAAGTGGTATTCTTCTATTTCCTTATCTGAGGATACCAAGGAGGTAGCACTTGCCATGGCATCCGTGTGTCATTTTTCTCTCCTAGGAACACTATCTATTATGAAAGAAGAGAATTGATCAAGGACAAATCCAAATCTTGATACTGAGACAATTTAATTTGCTTAGATTGCTACATCCCTATAATTTGATTCATAATAAGTTCAGAGTCACCATGTATGCGAAGATTTTTTATGTTTAAGGAAATTGTGATATGCAAGTAGCAATAAGGGCTTTGTACTCAGTGATGTTATTAGTGTAGTGAAATTCTAATTGAAAGGAGAGAGGGAATGGCTTACCCTCAGGAAAGATTAAGACTACACTTTCCCTTGAACCAGTCTAACATCTTGATCCATAAAAATGCATCTCCCATACAATATCATCACTAATTACAAAGATATCTTCATCATAAATTACTCAAGAAGGAGTGAGGTGAGGGAGCATCTGCTAATTGATTAGCAACCGCTTGACCCTTTATCAATTTTTGAGTTACATACTTTATGTCAGACTCAGAGAGAAACATCACCCACTTCACCAACCTTTCAATAAGATCTATTATAGTGAATAAATGCTTCAAAAGGTCACTTTTTACAATGACATGAGTTTCGGCATGCAGAAGGTAATGCCTTAGCTTCTGGATTATAAAGACAAGAGCAAGGCATTGTTTCTCCATGGTAGAATAATGAGTTTCATAATCCTTAAGGACATGGATAATGTAATAGACTACCATCTCTCTACCATCATCATCATACTGAGCCAACAAGGTTTCCAAAGTGTAAGGTGATGCGGCAATATAAAGTAGAAAGGGTCTATCCTGGGTAGTCAGCATTAGGATGAGAGGATTAGCTAAATAACTTTTGATTGACTCAAAAGCCTTTTGGAACTCATCATCCCATATGAAATGAACATCTTTCTTCAGCAAGCATGTGTGTGGAAGGGTATGATCAACCAACTAAGATATGAATCTACAATTTTTTTGAATCTTCCCTTGCAAACTCTACAACTAAGAGATGTTTCTAGGTGGAGGCATATTAACAATTACATCGATCTTATTAGTGTTGACTTTGATTCCACAATGAGAAACTATAAATCCTATAAAAAATTCCACGTCCACATAGAAGACACACTTAAGAGGATTCGGCCTCATCTTATGGATTCAGAGTCTTTCAAAGATAATATGAATATTCCCTATGTGATCCTAAAGAGTTATAGATTTACCAAGATATCATCAATGTAATCTTCTAGAATTTTGTGAATTAAATCATGACATATTAGGGTCATCACCCTTTGGTAAGTTGCACCTACATTCTTTAACCCAAATGGCATGACCACATAGTAGAAGGTACCCCAAGGGGTAGTGAAGGCTATCTTATACTGATCTTTTAGGTTAATATGAATCTGGTTATAGCTTGAGAAGTCATCCATGAAGGACAACAAGGCATGGCCTGTAGTCGAGTCTACAATCATATTGATATTAGATAACTGGAAATCATCCTTAAGAGAAGCCTTATTAAGATCATGAAAGTCAATGCACACACAAATATGGCCATCATGTTTACTAACGAAACAAATATTCGAGATCCAAGGTGAATAGTCGATAGGATGAATAAAGCCTACTTTTAGTAACTTCTCTATCTTAGTCTTAACCAACAATGCAACCTTGGGATTCATCTTTCAAATCTTTTGTTTCATAGGCTTTGCATTGGGACATAGGACAATATTTTGGACCAATGTGGACTCATCAATGCTGAGAATATCCTCGTATGACTAAGTTAATATATTGGGATGAGAATGTAATAGATCAGAGTGCTTCTCAACTTCCTCTGAAGAAAGGTACTTTCTAATCTTAATCATGTATTCAAAATTTTTTAGGGCCAATGAAAACTTCAGTAGTATCCCCCTTGAGGAGAGGACTACATTATTCAAGGTGAGTTATAGGAACATCATCATCTACATTAGATAGAGGATTCTCCTCATCCACATTCAATGTGAACTCTCTAAAGTAAACTTGTTTATGCAAGAGGTATGAGAATCGCTGCTTATGGTGAAAAGGAGGCAGGTGGGAGTAGGAACCTAATAATTCTTCTAATGCTTCCTTTGAAGGGAAGACATCTAGAGGAACTTTATCAAATCCTACCTTATCCTCAGTCAATTCAGGATGGACTAAAATGAGAGGTTCAGCTAAGATCATATTAACACTTTACCATGATTTTTTCATAGCTTGTTCAAGATTGCATCCCAGTCCCAAGTGACTCTTATGAGGCCGAGATTGGATAGGGACCTAAATTCCTTAATGCACCCAATACCTTTACACCCGTAGCCATAATTAGATATGATCCTATATCTAGGGCCATAGCATGTCTATAAATCTTGGTAGGAATGTACTTCTACATATAGAATGTCACTCCTCTAATGGGTGTCAAATGCATCTATGAGACCACAACCATCTTTCTCATTAGAATTATAAACATTGGCCTCCTCAACAGAATCATGATTACCCTCCTTGATAGGGGAACAGCTAGGGTCTTGAATAGGATCACAACTTTCCTTCTCAATAGGAGGATGATCAACTTCCTTAACAGAGGTGCTTGAAGTTATCAAAAGGTCAAGGTGGATGGGGTTCACTTTATATTCTCCGATAAAGAATTTGAAAAACTCCAAAGATCCCCAATCATCACTGAGACACACATTTTATTTAGAAGAAGAAGAAGATGAAGATGGGGAAGACTTAGGAATTTCTACCTTTGTTTGTTCCTCTTTAGGGACACTCATTTTCAGGGTAGTCTCTACAAATAGAACCATGGAAGAGCATGTCAACACATCAAAGGTTAGTGATGGAATACAATTCTTAAGAGTGGAAAGAATCAAGGCTCAACTAGAAGCAGCCAACTCACAAAGGTGGACAGCTTTGGGATTAGGCTTAATTATAACCACTTGATTATTAGCTACAAAATTTAGAGAACAATGCAAAGTAGAAGTCATGGATCCCACAGTATGAATCTAAGGTATTCCCAAAATAAGATCATAAGGTAAGGAGTTAGGCATCACATAAAATAGAGTGGGTAAGCTAACGAGTCCTAGCTAAAAGGGAAATATTATTGTGCCCAAGGCTTGATGACCAATGTCATCAAATCTACGAATGTACAAAGAAGTAGCTAAGGAAGAAGAATCAACTTTAATTTTATATAAGAGATCCATACCACAAACATTCAGAGCCAAATCGATGTCAACAAGGGTATGCATAATACCAATGTTATTAACACTAACTAAAATCATTAAAGGGTCCACTTATTTCTATACATTTGAAGGAGGAAGTTCTTGTGGATAGAATGTGATATTCAGTGAATCTACACAAATATAAGTCATCAACACATTAACATCTATTGGCCTAGTAGAGGTAGGAAAGAGGATATTTTGCAAGGATTCCTGAAGCATACCTTGATAAACTAGTGTGGTCTAAAGAAAATCCCATACTGATATCTTGGCTGAAGTAACACTAAGTTTCTCGAAAATATCATAATCACCAAGTGCTTTAGTCATGGGTTTAGGTGTCGAAGGAAGAACTGGTTGAGAAGGTGGTAAAGAAGTAGAGTTGAATTAGGTTGAGATGTAGGTACAAAAGATTGTTGATTTATTCTAGTATTATATGTGTGTGCCACAGCATTGTAAGAAGAAGAATATGTAGCTTTTAAAAAAATTATATATAAATCCATCAAATCATTGTGATATGGGACCCCACAGATGGAATGAATTCTCTTAAAGTTGAAGGGATGGTAGGAGTCAAGTAAAGAATAGTTATCTTAGGCTTTTGAGGAGCCATAGAGACAACAATAACATTCACTGAATTATCAACTTATGAAGAGGAAGTAGATGTTTTTTTAGGATGCCTTTGGATAGGAGAAGATGCTTCTAGGAAATCATCTAGAGCATCATCTAACATATCAAAATATTCCTTAGAAAAAGCATCATCATAGACATTTAAACATTATAGAAAAAGATACGACATGTTCACATCAGGTTCACCAAAATGTAGAGAAGGGGGATTCATTGCTCACGAGTCTCTTGCTTCCCAAGAGAATCCCAAGGAATGGACTACCCTAAACTACCTTGGATTTTTCTTAATCAAGCTAGAAGGTAGAATGAAGAAATTGCAAAAGAAATTTTATCAAAAACAATTTTCAAATAGAATACTTCAAAATCTAAAGGAGAAAGATGTCGATATCTCTGTTATAGAAGGGATGACTCTTGGCCAAAGGACTATAGCATGGAATTAGGATGACAGCACAACACACTAGAGTTTGAGTGACACCTTGGAATTTTCCACAGACAGAGTGCTAAACTCTCGGATAGAAATACTATAATCCTACTAACATACTCAAATCTAAGGTTTATTCAACTAAGTAGGTTAACAGAAAGCTAGAGATATTAGAAAACACAAAGGGGAGAAAATAACTAACTATGAAGGGTCCTGCATCTAATATCTTCCTCCAAGCCTCACTTGGAAAACATGCACACAAGATGAACAAGGGAAAATGTTGGGGGTGTTTTGGGGCTTGCCACAGTCAAACCCCCATTTTGGTGTTCCCACCTCCATAGAAAACTAGATAGATAGAAAAATTGGACAAAGTAAACAAGTACAAAGTGATAAGAGTAATCGCCACTCAAGGAGGATAACATGTATAACAAGATAGCAAAGTAACAAGTTATCTATTCACAAATAGAAAAGAAGCAAGATAGCATTATCAATAGTTTGCAACCCCCTCTTAACTATATGGATGCACCGTTGAATGCTTTCAAGAGATATTTGGCTATCAAAGGGACCTCAGTCTAGCAGATCTTCACTGTAAAAGCAAGATCAAGAAGATAATGAAGTAAAAGTGAGAGAGAGGAAGAGAGAGAGAGAATTTAGAATGAGAGAGCCCCCAAAATGAGAGCAAAGAGAGATTTTTTTGTTGTTGCATCATCAAGAGGAGTCGTTACTTTTTAAACCTGACATTAGAGACATGTGTAATCAGTCAAAGACTCCAAGATTCCTAATTCCAATTTAGAAAAACATAGGGACACTAGTGCATCATGCAGGTGTCCAACTCATCATTTTTTGAGAAATGAGGTGGTGGATTATTGTCGCTTCATCATTGGTTCTCATGGAGTCAAAATCATGAAATTCCAACCAATAAGGTTCTTGTCATAAATATGACTAGGTGCAATAAATGTGGGGAAAAATGCACAAATGTGAAATTTCCCCCATGGTGCAATTTTATAAAATTATACTACCAAAGATTTATTAATTTCTTCCCTACCTAGAGCCTGTGAAACATTCTAATTGAAACTATACTTGACATAAATTTTGGATATCATCATTATCTATTTGTTCCTATTTCAAGTTACCTTATTTTAATCCTTAATCAATATTTTTATTCCTTATCATGTCGTTCAATAACTCTTCATTTATGTTTTTGGTTGGATTAATCAAATAACCTACAAAATTTACCTTAATCTTTGTCATATATGTATCATTTCCACAAGGTTATCAAAATCATTCACTTGTTTAGTTAATGCAACCATTATGGCCATATCCTTTTCCATAATGTCTTCTACCATGTTATGTAGTGCTTCCATATATCCTTTACACTCTTCAACCATGTCCACCATTTTTTAGTTGAAGTTCCCATATTTTGAGTTTTGGGATATCATCACCAATGACTATTTTCTCTTTGAGTAAACAACTATTGTCAAAAAAATTAATTTCTATGACTCTTTTCAGCTTTGCCATTCTACACTAGGTGATCCTAACAATTCTTCTTTAGTTTCTTTTCCTTTTTATCCCACTGAGATAATTCCTTATATTTCTTGATGGGAAATTTTATTGTCTCCTCACCTTCCACTTTTCAAGTATATTGGCTTTATTTTTTTGATTAAACAAAAATAGGGTTCCACCTTTTGGGAGATGGAATTGGACCTATTTCACACTTTAATTATTGGGAAACCTACATCCCTCAACCATGTGACTCAATTGGGGGATGGACTAGGGATTTCCTTGTGTGATTGGATGGGGTTTCACCATTAAATGAAGCTTTAAAGGAGAAATGCAAACACTTATGCACAAAACCCTTGAAACTTGAAAGCATGAAATTAGATTAACAAATAGAATTAAATAGATAAGTACCTAGAGGAATGATGGAGTCAAAGAAAGGTCTAAAACCCTAAAAATATGCATTTTGAAGTTCACTGGGACTAATATGATAGACTGGGCAATTTAGTCCTGCTACAAGATCTTGGGCAAAATCTGGAATCTTTTGGTGACTGATCAGGATCTATAGAAAGATGGAAAAAATGGCTATACTAGGACTCATACACCCAATAGGTTGATTTAGTCTCATTACTCATGAAATAACTTTCTCCACTGATGTTTTTGGTTCTTGTTGGTCCACACATATCTATATGTATCAAATCCAGGGGCTTAGAGGTTGAATATTCTTTTTTCTTCAATTTGATCATTGTTTACTTTCATTCAAATCATTCTTTACAAAATGTATTTGTTGGTTTTCCAATATTGGGCATATGCCTGAATACATTCTTCTTGCTGATTTTCATTAGATGATCAAAGTTAATGTGACCCATCCTTTTGTGCCACCACCAAATTTCATCAGTTTTCCTATCAGACATCTTCTACCTTTCACCTCATTTAGATGGTATAGATTACTACTTGTTCTACTTGTTTCATCAACAATTCTAATAGAGCTAGCATTCCTTATCTCACATCCACCAAAACAAAATAACAAATTGTATCCTTTGTCACACATCTAACTAACACTAAGAAAGTTATGTTTTAATCCTTCTACATACAAAACATCTTGAGCATTTTTTATACCATCTATGTATAGTGTTCCTTTTCTAGTTATCTTAGCATGAGTGTTATCACAAAACTTAGTTGTATCACCATTCCATTTCTCCAAATTGGTGAATTTGATCTTATCTCCAATCATATTTTTGGAACACAACTATCTATTGAGAGGTGGGTGAATCATTAGATCAATTAAATTTATTCTTTAATACTCTTAAACCAATATAAAAGCATATGCGCAGAGATAAACACACATACACAAGCACATAACACCAAATATAAGGAAAATCCAATATGGGAAAAAATGATGAGAATAGCTTATAGGATATAGTGTCCTAATCCAGCCTCACAATAAAACCTCACTAGTTACAAAGTTTAAGGAAAACAACCCTAAGGAGACACCAATCCTCTAATTTTAAGAGCACCAACTCTAAGAAAGCACCCACTCCCTAACTGAGCACCCACTCAGCTTTCTGATGGCACCAACCAATCAGATTTATAATGAAATTGTATGGAGCAACAACTCCAAATTATAATTGATTTAAATGAATCCAATTCTGTGTTACAGACTTATTCTACAACTTTTCAAACTCTACTTTTCTTATCTGCAAGCATTCTCTCTACTGCTTCTATCTCAACAACTCATATCTCTACTTTTCTCTTATCCCCTTTCTTTTCTCTATTTCACACCTTTGCTATTTTGAATGCATATCCTAGATGATGTTTTTTGTGTTACAATATAGTTCTATTTTCCTCGAATTCAATTACACCACATAATCCAAAACAACACTCCACCCATTTCTAGTAGATTCTTCTCTTCTTTTATCCATCGACAAGTATTCTTATCTCAAGACATGCATCACTGATAGAATCTTTGGATTTTTCTATTTTAGCATACAACAAATATAGGGTTTCATATGCATTTAATTTCATATATGCATGATTTGATCTAAATATAATTTTATAGTCGACAAATCTTTGATGTCACTAACCATACCTTTTGATCACCAATCAAAGTTATAGTTAGATCGATTAAAACAATTAATTACAATCCCTAAGTTAGTTTGTAGTTGTTTCCACCATTTACACTACATTTTTGTTGCCTAGTCATTGGAAGAATTCAATTTTGAATTCTAGTTGTCGATCTTTCTATTTCATACCATGATCTAATGGTTGTCGTTTGAACTCTCAACTTTAAAACATGGCTATAAGATTAGATTCCTTTAAATGTATGTTGTCGATTACTATCACATTACTTTTTCTTAGAACAACTTCATTTGTGCTTGAAGAAACAAAAAAGAAATTCAAAGGGACTTTGTGATGCAATCATCATTTGCCACCTATTGCCTTAGACATGCATCATCATTTTGCTTCATTGTTGTTCTTAAACTCAAACCCACCATGTCTTTTGGGAAATAGAGGACACCATCCAATCTTCAATCTTCATTGTTCACCGTCCAATCTCCATTGCATGATATATACCTATAAAAATTTACTTAGCACTTACCAAATAATATTCGTGATGTGAAGAACCATGGTGATGCAATCACATTCTACCACTTGTCACCATTTCACATATCACATCTACAACCCTATCAAAGCCATCTAAAACTGTGATATCGTGAAAACCATTGATTTTTCTTAGATGAAATGTTGACCATTGATCTTTCTAAGCAAAGGGCCTTAAGCTTGGTCCTACTAAGATATATTTCACATTTCCATGCTTTTGTGGAAAAAAAATTCATCATCTTCTAAGTAATGTGAGCATGCAGGAGCCACCCAATCTTTGATTTCTTAACCTTAATCATTGATCTACCTTTGAGCTCCTATCACATATCATAAATTAGCAAAGCACTGATTAAAGTGGAAACATGACACTAAGAACATTTGTGATATTCATTTGATCTATAAACTTTGATGTGTACTATTGATCTGGCTTGAGCAAATATCTAAGCATCATACTTGGGAAATATAAAGTATTCAATATCCCGCCAAGCCGATAATCACTAGGGTGAAGGGGCCAGTTGCATAACTAATTCAAAGGCTTAAGTCATAACTTAAGTTATTGGTAATGACTGATATCTAGTCAACATAAAAATAGACACTTTGTTAGGCATCATGATTGAAACACTTAGGGTTACTCTGCCAAAACCTAATAATGGTCGAGAGCATATATAATTCAATTTTGAGCTCACTCTTCAGCCTCTAATCATGTAGATCATATCACTGAAATGAGCATGAAAAACCCACATTAGATCCACCATCATTTTTCTCCACATACTTTTGGAAACAATCTCTACAATAACATGTCAATATTGTAAGATAATATTGCAACATTTTGAGAAACTTTTCAACTATTACAAAACATGCTCTTCTCTCCATCTCTCCATCAATCAACTTATGATAGATCCCATGTCACCAATGCAATCCAAACTTCTAATGATCTCCCCTTTGACATCAAACCAATTTCTTTTTAACATCAATGACAACAAAATGCCAACAATCTCCCCATTTGTCATTCATGGAAAAACCAAAATGCTCTGCACCAAGAGAATGCTTTGCACATTTGTTGAGATTGAAAAACATGCATAGCAACCATTCTCCCCCTTAGGCACATATCTTTATGACAAATAAGGATCATTTGTAATATTTCTCCCCTTTTGCAGTGAAGGTTCATCTGCCAGAGCATTTGAACTTCATCTCCCTCTTTGACATCAATATCAAAGGGACTCTTCAAGACACCATACTTCTACTGATACCAAATGTGTTCTTCCCCTTTATCTAATACCAATTAGATACCAATTTTTTAGGGAATTCAATTTTCCAAACTTTTCTCACCCTTTATCAAATAAAGGAGTGTTTCCATGAAATTTGCAACCATCAATTTGTTAGAAATTTTTAAAATAAATCATACCTCACTTGAATTTTCTCATTTATTTTAGGGAAATATAATTCTTCTTGAGAATCTCCCCTCAGACTCATGCCCAATCACTAAGAATTAGTGATGTGAGGAATGATCAACCAATCCAAATTTCTACCTCAAGTATTCAAATTGCTCTTTTGGAAGAGGCTTAGTGAATATGTCAGCAACCTGATCCTTGGTTGGCACATTCTATGGTTACTTCCTAATCTACTACCCTCTCTCTTAGGAAGTGATACTTGATTGATATATGCTTGGTTCTAGAATGCATCATTGAATTCTTTGATATATTTGTAACACTTGATTTATCACAAATAATACATATAGGTTCTTTGTACTCTACCTTGATGTCTTTAAGTGTTTGCTTCATCCATAACACTTGAGTATAACATGCCACTATTGCAAAACACTCTACTTCAGTTATAGATAGAGTAACTGACTCTTGCTTCTTGCTCAACCATGAAACAAATTTTTTTCCAAGGAAGAATGCACCAAAACTTGTGCTTTTTATGTCATCCACACTTCCTACCCAATCAGCATTTGTATATGTTGTCAAAGTGAAATCTTCACCTTTAGGGTACCACAGTCCATAGTCAATAGTACTTTTGATATATCTAAAAATTATTTATACTACATTGACATGAGACTCTTTAGGAGCATCTTGGAATCTTGCAACCATGACCAATTCTTACATGATATCAGGTCTTGATGATGTTAGGTATAGAGAGATACCTATCGTTGATCTATACATGGTATGATTTGCATCTTGGGATTCATTTGTCTTGCTCAGTTTACATCTAATCATCATGGGAGTATCAACTAGTTTGTTGTCTTTCATCCCAAATTTCTTGAGCATTTCCTTAGCATTCTTAGTTTGAGATATAAATATAACTTCATTATTTTTTGTTATGTGTAGACCAAGGAAGAAAGAGATAGATGTTATTTCTACAATAAAAAATTATGTCATATGCATATACAACAACAATTAGCATATGCTCACATTCTAATTTAAAGTACAAATTATTGTCTACCCATCCTTGAATCCTTGTTGTTGCAAGTATTTATCTAATCTTGAATACCATGCTTTAGGTGCCTATTTTAGACCATATAGTACTTTCTTTAGTCTGCAAATGAAATCATCTTTTTCTAATAGCTAAAAACATTCTAGTTGTTCTATGTATACTTCCTCTTCTAGGTTTCCATTTAGGAAAGCAGAATTAACATCCTTTTATAGAGTTTGAATCCTTTATAAATAGAGAATGCTAGAAACATTCTTATGGCTTCCAATCTAGTGACTAGTGCAAATGTTTCTTTAAAATCTATACCTTCAACTTGTGCATATTCTTTGCACACCAACCTTGCCTTATTCCTTACGACTCTATATTCATTAAGTCTATTCCTAAAGACCATTTTTGTACCTATGAAATTATTTCTTGGGGCTCTTGGAACTAATTCCCAATTTTGGTTCTTCTCAATTTGGATCAATTCTTCTTCCATTGCTCTTTTCTATCTCACATCCTTGTTGGCTTCATCATAGCTATTGGGCTCAATTTGAGACATGAGAGTAAAATTCACTTGCTCTTTTTTCTTTGCAACTCTTCTCCTTTTATGAACTCCATCTATATTTTCAATGATTCTATCTGCAGGATGATCATTTTGAACATATTTTGCAGGTGCCTTCTCATTCTTTTCTTTAGGCTCTTCATCAACAAATTCTTCTCCAGACTCTAATTCAATGTCATAACTATCTTTTTCAGGTTCAACATGCTTCAAACCTTCATCAATCTTGACATTGATACTCTCTACAATTTTGTGTAGCCTTTTATTGTAGCATTTGTAGGCTTTTCTTTGGGTGGAATATCTAAGAAATATTCTTTCATCTTGAGTCAAATCTTCCTATGTTTTCTTCTTCTCTCCTAATGTAGCATTAACATATGCTAGTTTTCCATACCACAATTCATAGGGAGTTTTCTCACTATTTACTCCTAGCTAAACTTTATTCAAAGTATAGACTACTATAGACTACTATATGTACAGCCTCTCTCTAGTATACATCAAGTAACTTGACTATACCCCCCACCCGCAACGACCCCACCACCCTGCAAAGGAAAACCCCACCGAGGGGGTGGGAGGATATAGGGATGACACCAACCCCACCAACCCTACTTTCATCAGGACCGACCTCCCTATTACCACCCACCTGACCCTTCGGGACCGACCCAGGGGGTGGGAGGCTATAGAGCATGCAGGACTGACCATACTCACCTCAGGTCGGTCTTGCATGAAGGGCAGGGTGGTGGGGTTGGTGTTGCATGCCTTTCATCAGCAACCCCCCCATTCTAGTTCTTGCCTTTCATCGGTAGCCTACCCACCCCCAACAACTAATCTACCTCCCTAGGGAACTATAACTTTATCTCCCCAGGGGGAATCATATAGGTCGATCCTGCACGAAGGGCCCTCCCCACTCGAGCTTCACTCCCGACCATAAAGGCATATAGGGTGGCGCAAAAAAACCCCACCGGGGGGGTGGGAGGATATTGGGATGACCCCAACCCCACCGGCCCCCCCTTCAAGGAGGCCCCTTCATGCAGGACTGACCTATTCACCCATAGAATAGTAGGGGCATGGGTGGGTGGCTAGCCTAACTTCTATATCCAGAACTATAGTTTCCCACTTATTCTAGCTTCAAACAGTGGGCTTATTAATTTACTAATTAATTGGGGAACTATGATTCCCACCATAAACCCCATCGACCTAGGGGTGGGAGGCTCTAGAGTGTGCAGGACTGGCCATACTCACCTTAGGTTGGTCTAACCCCACCATCTCATTCACCTTGAAACTATTGAACTATATTAGGGGGCGGGGGGGAGGGAATTATAGCTATAGTTGGCCCCACCCCCTTAGAATAGTAGGACTAGAGAAAGGTAGAGAACTATTCGGCAAGGGGGTGGGGGGCATAGAAAACTAAAATTTGGCTAGTATTTTTTCGATAGATTACTATTCGCTCCTCTATAGCTGTAGGTTGATTCCCACCTTGGGGTGGTTCATCGAGGGGATATAGATTAGGTGGGGGTGGGGGATTTGGGGTGGGGTGCATAGTTTAGCAGGCTAATTAATAAGGGAAAGGAACTTTAGTTACTCGGCTGAACAGGAGAGGAGAGGAGAAGGCTAACTGCTGGAGATTCATAAGATAGAATTTCATAGCTCTTAGTTGCGAAGGCCTTATTTAGAATTATCTTGGCCATCTCCTTGGCTATTTTTTCTTTCTCTCAAGTAGTCCATTTTGCTACAGAGTCCTTACTACTCCCAACTTAAGTGAGGAAAAGGGATACTTTTTCTATCACTACATTTAGCCCCCATTTTAGTGAAAGGATGACCTTGCATCAAACTCACACTAAATTAGAAAAATTTGCATCAAGAGGGGTCCAATTGTATCAATGCTACTAATATAGGATAACAAAGATCAAGAGGGTTACACAAGCCCCCAGGATCAAGATCCTATGGCATACCAACATAGGTACAAAAGAACATGCATGTAAATGATGTTTGAAGCAACAACAAGATACAAGCATAAACTGTCAAAGACATAAAGAAGAAATAAAAGGAAAATGAGGGTGGATCAAGCCTCAACTATTTGTCCAACTCGATGTGGATCAAGCCTTAGCTATTTTTTCAAAAAAAAGTTTACAAGTAGAACACGATGTCCACTAT
>VDFB02004126.1:0-15849 GCA_007258455.2 Sequoia sempervirens | reverse complement strand
AATACAAAGATTAAAGTATAAAATCATTTGAAAATAATTGGGGATAAAAATATTTAATCTAATAGTTGTTAACATAAATGAGCTTCAATTATATAGCCTTGAGAACATAAAAAAATTATAGATTGGAAAGCAAAATAAATGTGTCATATTACTTGAATCAAATCTAATAAAGTTTGACTTTATTGCATACTTGTTATAAATATCTCACATGAACCAATGAAATTCAATGTGTCTCCAAATTACATAAGAAGAGAGAACCTAAATGTGAAAAAGAAATAGAAATTCAAAATCCATCTTTTTGTAATGAGTTTGTTAAAATTTAAAAACATTCAAGAACCCAAAAATGGTTTGAAATTGATGAGCATAATAGAATTTTTTTAAGGCAAGAGGTCATCACAAACCATTCAGTTGTGGGCTTCAAAAATTTTCAATGAATGGTTTTCCAATTTAAGATGTATTAACCAAAATATTCCAAATTTTTATACAATTACTAAAGATGTACAAAATGAGACCTTTACTAAATAAATTTCAAAATGCATCATTAAATGTATATTAACATCATCTGCACTCTAATTAAAAACATTAAAAACAACACGGAACACAAAGAGATGAAATTAAAAAGTTCCAACTAATGATGTTATAATAATCCTCCCCAAGTTGATCCTCTCATCCCAATCATCATACTTAATGTTTTGGTACTTGAATGTGTTGGTACTTGAATCATGTTTTGGTACTTAATGTTATGTTTTTTAAGAGGAAGCATTTTCTCTTTCTATTACCATAACGATTATTCTTGTTTTTTTAACTTGGTATTTCTATTTGTAGATTTTCAACTTTTTATTATGTAAATAATTCTTTGATACCCAAGTAGTTTAAAGGTTTTCTTGAATCTTATTTAGTTTTTAGATTTAAGTGCTTTCTCATTGTCTAATTTCTTAATCAAATCTAAACATTGTTCGATCCTTATTTCCTTCTAATACCAAAATCATCCTCTTTTCCTAACTATAAGAAGTCATAGTTCAATCCCACCATGGTTGTGAATCAAGATAAAATTGGTATGATTGGGAATATGCACGATACTAAATTTATCATAATGGAGAAGAATCATTTGACCATGAGACCCTTGTTGAGAAAATGGTAATCAAGATATAGCTTTGATGCACACAACCTTTCTTTGAATCTTGCAAATTTGGCTAGTAATATTAATCCTAGTACAATGATTGATCTCCTTCATATACCATGTTGATTAATAAGCCATGGAAAGAAAGTACTTAAAGTTAAATAGGTAAAAGGATAAGCCTAACAATCCCTTTGAGTGATGCGCCATTTCTCCCTCCATCCCAAGCTTCTTCTTCATGTATTCTCCTTATTGTTTTAATTCCTACCCATCTTATGCAATTTATTTCTCCACCAAATCTCCTCAAATTTATCCCTTCCTTCTAGATCCTCATATCCTTCTACGCTTCTTTACTTCTTTTTATTATGATGCACATGTAGTTCTCTTTGTTCCACATTGGGTTCCCTACTAGTTTCAGTTTACACTTCCTACGTTCCCCAATCGTGGATATATTCCTACGCAAGTCTTTGTCACTCCACACACTCTATTTATTATGTCACGACAATCTCCTATACACCACCTTCCATTTCATCTTACTTTCATTCATGTCCTTAACTTCTTAGTGCCTCTATCTATCCTTGACATTAATGTTTAAAGGATTGTTGAGATGAAAAGTAATGTTGATTCCTTACCTAATGGAAACAAAAAGACATGATACATATAAAAATCAAAACACAATTCAATTTCATTGAAAATTTTACATATCCATTTCTTTGTTGGATTTTGATCCTAGGATTTGAGATGCAGCCAATGTTAAAGGAGATCCCATGACACATTCAAGGTTCTTTAGTGCTGCATATTTTGATTTTGTGTATGATGATAAGTTATTGGCTAAGTTCTTCCCATGAAATTTAATAGTATTATCTTCCATTTGGGTCTATTTTTTAATATTGAAATTGGCCAATGCAAATATTGGGAATGTTAGATTGAAGTTTATTATTTTAGATTTTTTGACTGTAAACAAGGATCGACAAAGTATATACATTCTTAACATTTGTATGTGCAAGTGAGATGAATGTTAAGAACTAAAGTTGTTAGAGGCTACCACACTTAATTATGGATCTTCTAATGCTTCATCTACATCATCCTACCCTTGTAAATTTGAAAAGAAAAATTATTTCCAAAAGGATAGTAAAAAATAATGGAAATGACCATTGTACAAACTATACATTATAAATGTTTCTACTATAATTATGACTCTAAAGCCTCCAACTTTTTCCTTTGTAAAATGTGCTTCAAAATTTACTTAGTGATTGCATGATTACACTTCCTCCTATTAGGCCATTAGATAAATCTAAAGTTATTCCCAAAAAGATATAATGAGAAAGAATTCTTCCCCTGAGTTACAAACTGTAGAGTTAATTGTACTATACTCAACATTTTATGGGATTAAGGAATAATTGATTAAGGATTTGATTACAAAAAAAAATTAGGGTTGAGGGGGTTAATATTGGGCTAATCCTTCCAATTGTTCCTCCTAATGTAAATTCTTAAATATTTTACACTAAATAAATCTAATAAAATGGTTTTATATGAGGGTCATGAGATTGAGGTACATATACATGTTGGATTTTGTTTTGAAATCACACATTGATTCACCTATGTATGTGAGGAATGATAATTTGTTGGTATTAATAAAAATTATAAGGGTACTTATTCTTCTTCTTATGTACTCAGTGATTGACTCTTTTTATAGAAATTTCTATGGACTAACTAGGCATTCAAACTTAGGACCTCCCATTTGGTGTTAGGATGCTCTAATATTATTGAGCTAATGGCTCACATTGTGATGAGTCTTTTATTATGGCTTAGGTGTGTATCATTTCCTCCAACACACACTCCCTGAGCCACAACATAGGTGTCAAATGCACCTAGCTTGGCTCTAATACCATGTTGAATTTCCATGAACTAGTTAGGATGCAAATCTCCACCACTAAGCTACCCAATCTACTTTTATGAGACAAGTCAATTTACAATTTAGGTATGCTAATTTTTTCGACACCTTTTTCACATTGTGAGATATTACCAAATAATTATAATGGTCATTTGGTTTTGTGTGGATCATGAACCATGTAAGGGTGTGTTTATTGATCTTACTCACCAATAAAATGTATGCATTGAATACTTTTTGTTTTATCATCATTTTATCAACAAGCATATGCATATTTGAGGGTTTATTTAAAATTGACTAATGATATAGTTGATTGGAAACTATAGGATTACATTATTTTACCTTAATTTTTGGCTGGTCTAAAAAGATGAGGGAAGTTCTTATTCTATGTCATATTCTTTCTCTTCTTTAGATGTATCTCATATTTTACTTTGGGTAATCCATGGATAAAGCAATATCAAGCAACATCATCTATGTCATGCCATCAAGGTATCAAACATGTTTGAAATTAGTAAAGAGGTTACAATTGCAAGAGATCCGGTGATATGCCTTTATTTTAGATTAAGTCATTTAACCTTAAATGATTTTAAGAACATACATAAGGATCCTCTATATAAGTGTATGATTCTTTTGCCTAATTTGTAAAAATTTCAAAAAGGAATAAATAATGGTGGGAAAAATCAAGACAAGATGCAAATAATTTAGAATTTCTAAAAGGGTTTACACTCATTAGGTTTCAAAGTAGGTTATATGTAGGTTTTATATTATAAAACGATTCAAGAATCTATAAGGCCAAAAGAACCATAAGCATTGCAAACTTTAGTTTAGAAGCATAAGGGATTGGATATTTTCATTCCTAAACATGGTTTTCATAAAAAAAATTACTCATGTAGCAAGCACACTATAGAATTCACAAAGAAGGTTAGGGTTTTTAGCTTCATTTGTTATATGGAGATATTTTATTGTAATGTACATAACCAATGATATGATTCTTGATTTTTTATAAGATTTAATATTATGACACCTTAACAAACCAAGCTATGACTTTCATGGTTCACTCCTACATGTATGAAATTTGCATTTTCATCTACAAGTTTGACCCTAAATTTGTAGTTTTAAAATTATTTTGTGACCTTGACCCCTACACTTCTAGTCTTTAGGAATTTATTTATCTCCATTTTTTAGACTATGTTGAGAGCCATTATTATGTTTTTTTGCACTAACTTTGGGAGGAAACTCATTTTTCCTTACTCAAACCCTTGGATTATGCAAAACGGGGAAGCAAAATACTATATTGAAAATGCTTTAAAAACTTTCAAACAAGTGCAATTTGAATCCAACAAATTTAAAAAAATTTGCATATAGGGTTTCGAAATTAAACAAATACATGCATTTTGAACTCTAAAAAAATCAAATTTTAAATACCTCGTGCTCAATAGTGGTCGATATGCGAATTGGAATGATGAACTTTGAAGAGAGGAACCGAAATTTGCTTTCACCGGTGAGAGAAACTTTATTGGGTTGCCGTCACGGATTTTGTTCGCCGAGCGCACCAGGCAGACAATGACTGGTAAAAAACGCAGTAAAAGTGTGAAAATGAAACCTTTTTTTTTTGTTTTAGTCATTAGGGGTTCGGCCGAACCCAGGTTCGGCCGACCCCACTTCAATATTATTTTTTAATTGGGGCGTTGACTGGTTCGGCCGAACCCTATGGTTCAACTAAACCAATTAAATGGTTCAGTCGAACCATAGGGTTCGGCCGAACCCATTTTATTTGAGCAATGGGAAAAAGCCAAATTTTCCTTCCTCTTAGAAAGTGTAAACCACCATTCTAAGGTGACCCATAAGTGTAGAATCATCTCTTGTTACAAGATCAGTCTCATCTCTACTATGATAACCTCTGAAAATGCTCTACACAAAGATGACGAAAGGAGAGAAGTTAGCAAATATGTATTATGTGATTGACTTGCAAGACAAATTTGACATTAAGGGGAACTAAGAACCATTATGATCAAGAACTACTGACTCAAATAGGTTTTGACAGAGGGGTTTTGAAATATGATGATGTTTGCTAAACTAATGCAAAAGTTTGACTAAAATACCTACATCCATATCCTCTTGAAAAAATCCCAATGCCCATATTCAATTGTTCAATCTCTCATTATAGATTGTAACTCCTTTTATACTAGTTATACATCATAAATCTCATCATCACAATAAATTCCCTTATTAATCCCATTGTTCCAATTCTAGGTGTTGCACATAGGCAAATTAATTCCTTGTCATAACCCAAGATGAGAAAGATGCTCCATAACTCTCATTTGGCTTCCTTTGTAAATCCTATGTTAAATGAACCATTACAATCACATGTCAAAGAATACAATATTAATAAATAATTATCTCCACATATAGGGGCATCCACTTCCACCTTCTCCATGTTCTTTGAAATACATACAATATTTTTCACCTTCAATTAAATCAAGACTATGATTTCAAGGTTAATGGAACCTATAATCCTAACATATTTGTTCCTTCTATTTCCATGAACAAAATTTTGCTTAATACCTAGAAAACTAGAAAATTTCTCTTCTAGGATGTTACAAAATATTGATAGATGGAAGGACCTAATTTCATCTCTAGAGTAAGCTACAAACACAACCTTATAATGTCAAAAATAAATGGCCAATTAAAATAAGGAGAGTTGTGATCAGAGAACAAAGCATGGACTTATTGAATCTAGATATAGATAAATGATGGACAATTCATTGTAGGTAGCTAATACTCTTTAATTCAACTAATAATTAATCTTCAAATGGGAAATAATAAGGACAATCTCATGGACTACCTAGTATACATGTAGAAATATTTAATTCAAATAGAAATATGTATATTAGAGACATTTATCTCATAATTTTTTTTCACTTTCGAGTTGGCAATTAGCTTTACACATAAATCTTGAAATTATAACTATCTCAAATATATATATATATATATATATATATTCAAGGGGTAAATGCTTTTGAACCGGGGCTATGAACCGGAATACAACCATTCAACAACACCACCCCAACGGGGTTTGAACCTTTAAACCATCACAAAAGAACAAAAATATTTTTTATTCACTTTTAAGTAAGTGAAAAAAAATTTCCTTAAATGATATATATTTTTTTTATATGTCAAACTTGTTTGATATGGTTGTGGTACACATTAGCAGTGTTCAAATCTATTACTTGGCGCATTGACTTATGATGGAGCATTTTGTTGAATTAGATTATGCAAGTTGCATGTTGTTATACTATTGAAATCTCATGAAAGTTATACTTGGGTCAAATTCTATATCATGTGACGTTTTATCCATTCTTTTAAGTTCTTGTACCCCTCATCACAAAGGATGGTAAAATTCAAGGCATTATAAAATTGGATGCTCCTAATTGTGCAATGAGTTTTAGAGAGTAGAAATTCTCTACTATTGTGGACACTATGAAAAGTACCATATATTTTTAAGGAGGGGGGATATTGAATTTGGTTTCAAAAATAACATAGTTTCAAAATAAACTTGGCTAAAATTATTGTGTATATCTTTTAAACTTGAAAATAATTAGTATTATAAATACATATGTGTTTAAAGAATATTTTGCATTGATCATTTATTGGTATTTATTAAATTCAATGGAAAATTTGGTAATAACTTGGTAAATAGTTGACTTTGATTGTTCTTCACAAGTAGATTGAAACTCTAACTTCATTAGAGAATATATTTTTTATTTCCTTTTTGAGGTCAAACTCTTCCTATACACATTTTGGGAACTTTGAGCACACTAAAGTTTGAACCTAGACTATAAATCGAGCAATGATAAGCTCTTAACTTGTTGAGGATTGAATGAATTAAACTAGGTATAGCTCAACTCTCAACCTACTAAGGTTTGAAGTTGGATCTTAAGTTTGGCTATATGAGAGTTGGCTAATATTAATTTTATCATTGCCATAATATCTATTTCATAATGAAATAATAATAGATAATAATTTTCTCATGTCTTAAGAAAATAAGTCTTTGTGCTCGACAACCTTCTAGAAATGATCTAAAAACTTTAAATTTACTAAAGTTTTTTTTAAGATGAAAAATTGGGGCATTAGCAAGAAACTTAACATAAGAATGAGAAAAAAGTAGTCCATTATATACTGAAATTTCTTTGTAATTTCAAATATTTTTTTTACAAATTTGATATTTTTTAATTTTCATGTAAACCAAAAGAGTTTGACAGTACAAAAATAATATTTCATGTAAACCAAAAATATGTGGCATTTAAATATGTCATTTAATGGCATTGTTATCCACTATGATGGAAAAGTTTAAATTTGCATAGTAAAAGTATCTTTACCATTTAAATTATTTAATTCTTGAATTGCTTCCAAGAGGTTAGTTACTATTCATCTGGGCCCTATAAAAATTTTAAAATTATGTCTGGAGAAAATGCAAGAGGTTTTGTTTTAATGTTGTTTTATTCCACTCTCCTCTAAGGAGAGGGAAGAGTGAGGGAAAATTTGTTTTCATTTTGTATTGTTTTTGTTGACATTTCCATCTTTTTGTACTCTAAGCTCATTTCCTATTATTTTCTTTGGATGCCTACCTCATATTTATGTAATTTCTTGACTCCACTCCTCCCTATATTTAATGCTTCTTATTTAGATTTTACAAGCATCTAAGTTCTGGTTTTTTTTACTCTCAGGTAATGGTGATTTTTAAAGTAGCAGGTTTATGGAGTAGTGGTTTAAACTCATCAAATTCCTTTCATTTACTTGAAATTGAAAGATAACTTATTTTTATATTCATATTGTTACCATACTCACATTTTTACCATATTAGTGAAATCCGTTTAAAATAGAGACATCCAAAAATTACAAAGATAAACTCTTTAAGATAGAAATATAACAACACATTGGTTATTCTCATGTCAATGTGATTTGCATACCCTTTAATAGGTGATCTTATGCTGAAGTTTTGGCTTAGAGAGTAGATGAACACATTCAACTTAGATTGGTTGTGAGTTTATATTGATATATATCTACACTTTAGTGTATCAAGCATTTAAAACGGATTTGGATTCCTACATATTTTGGCGCATTAATCTCAATCAATTAATTGGTGATGATATTAAGGTTGTATGTTTTCTACCCACTTGCCCTAATAATCTCATTTAAATGTTTTGCTTGTTTTATGGATAGCTCTATATCTATAGTTATTTTTGTTTTTATCTCCTTAGTCATAACACGGTTTCTTATATAAGTGTTGACATTGTGTTGTACCCAATCTAAAATTGGATCATACATTACATGATATTCATGTTTTGTCATCAATTTGGTAATAATTGTGTCAAGAAGTACTTATGATACAGCATGAACAATCTTCAAGATCACAAGAGTTTAAAACTTTTCTATATGATTTGGAAGGTTCCTCCTCATATTCTCATTGTTTATCTTCAGTCCATTTGAATTTACAAAAATTTTTAAACTGTTGTACCATAAATCTTTTTAAGACTGACTGACTCAATTTATAATCAGTTATTTTCTTAATATATATGAAAGATTTTTTTTCCCTAGCAAAAAGAACAGAGAAATTTTAAGGGATATGCGAGTGCTTAGTCAGCATCTGGAGTGGGCAATTGAAAACACTTACAAAAAGATGAAAGAAGTCTGAAGAGTCAGCAGGAAAAGTCATGGCTATGACAAAGGGTCCAATCAACACAAAAGACAAATGATTTATCCTTTTTATTTTCTGCAATCAAAGACAAGGAAACTTTTAGTAAGTGAGTCGCACCTTAGCTAAGACACCAAGAGTTATTCTAATCAACAAAATAACTCAACAAACTGGTGGTTAAATGAAAGAAATTAGAGACAAAGAATCAGACACACTTTTTCAAATGCCCATTTAGCGAAAACAACTTCCAGCCCAAAGAAATCATGCTCAAGTCAGACTCCTGGTTAAGTACTTTTTTTTCTTTAGCTTTGTATCTTTTAAAACCTGTCAACAAATTATGTAAATCGGGCCTCAGATTTTTTTATTTTGTAAAAGGTAAGGGTCAAGACTCAAAAGAGAAAGATCCTGGTAGTAGCATGAGGACCTAAAAGTAGTTGAGTCAACACACTACTGTTAAGGATTTAGTCATCCACTCGGCACTAAGTCAGAATAGAAAAAGACAAACAAAATTATCAAAAGAAGTATGCAGTAGACATTGAATATAAAATGATGCCAAGGATAGTTGAGGCCAAAGTAGGCGACTGATTTTCTAAATTTAGCTTTGTTTGATTTCATTTTTAGCTGTGACAATCATGCAATTGAAAGATGATGCTGCTTTAATGTTTGAAAATATAGGATGACAAGCTTGTGTAAAACCAAGCTGGTATTGGTTGATAAAGTTTAAGGATGAGGAGATCAAAGAAATTCACAAAGCCAGATTGATAAAGGTTAAGGAGGAAGAGATCAAAGAAATTCACCAAACGAATCAGTAAAACAATATTTCATATCAATAGAATTGTTCATGGAGAATCTTACAGAATATAGGAATTTTTTTATTCACAATTTTAGAAGGTTTGTGATGACAGTTTTATTGAAATCATTTAGGTTTGTGATGTGACTTTCAAAAAATAAATTAGATAATTTGTAATAAAACTTGTAAGTATTCATAGTAGTTGAGTCAAATTATTCCATTTATTTTCATTTATAATTTTATAAATAGTATAAATAGGTGCAGTTTTGTACTTTGAAAATCAATAATAATTTTCATGCCTACATATTGTTAAAATTGATATTTATCAGTGTTCAATGTTATTGTTATCACTGTTTTGTTCTTCTACATCTAGTATGCATAGTTCATCTCCTCCACCATCACTTGTTGCATCAAAGTTCAAATATGTTTCACAAAGAGAATCTCGAAATTCTTTCCAGCATGACATCACATGGAGCATTTGAGCATTATCTCATGGGGACATACATAGTCTCTCTTTTCTCTCTTATGGGGAGAACATTTCTTATACATTTTTATTGTATCTTTCTTTTTTGGAGAAGAATTTTGTTCACTAAGTTTTCTCTTTTTCTCTGCTTTATGAAAGATTGCATTGTACATGGATACTTAACATGTTTAGTAGTCCAGAGTCATCATCTTTGCATACATTACTCCCTAAATTACACTTAAGAGGAGGTGTTGGTGTAAATAATGACATTGCTTTTAACCTACCTAAAAAAGTTGTATTCACATTGTTTAAGTCTTCACTTAAGGAATTTTAGAAAATTTTCACCTCACATGGTTGAGATGTGTCCTCTTCACTTGAGGCACCTAACTATTAGAAACTTCATCTAATTCCCAAATCCTATGATTATCACCAACCACATTATTGAAACCGAAAAGTGCTCCACATCCAACTTAAGGAGTGGATTATAATCAAGTGATATATCAACACCCATCTCAAGCAATGTTATCAACAAAATGAAAATTATCCTCATTCCCAAGCTCAAACCAACCCTGTTGTTGATCCAAACGTCCATCTTTTGATTTCTTGGAACAATGGACTAAATCATAAATAGTGACTTTATTGAACTAGTTAGCCTTTAGCCTACCTAAGAGAGTCTTTTTTTACATTTTTTAAGTCTTCACTTAATGACTTCTAGAATTTTGTCTCACCTCATGTGGTTGGCATGTGTCTTCATCACTTCAGACACCTACTGAATGCATATTTAGCACTTGCTCACACACTTGTCAAGTGAGCTCACAAGTGTTGCACATTTAGAGGGGTAGTTAATCATTGTCTCCTACCTTCTCAACTCATCATCCTTGCCTATATGAGCAAGGTCACTATTTACATTTTATACATTCTCATTTGTATATGATAAGCATTGCTATTGTGCTAATTTGATGTCACTTGTAGAAGGTTATATTATGCATTTTGCTTCAAGTCAATCCTAACACTAATTTTTTCAAGGCCTCTACAATTGTGATATCATGAGCACTAGAAACCAAGTGGATTTTAAAATGCACGTGGCATATTTGTTAGTGGCCCTTTAGGCCAAGGTGTGAGGCTTGTTTTTATGGTATTACTTCTCTCATTTTTGCTTGCATTAATATCTCATACTATTAACAAATATAGGTTTGATTTACATATGAATTTATGCATTATTAAAGAAAATAATGCCCATGCAATCTTGTCCTCACCATAAACTCCCACTGGCTCAAAAATGATGTATAAGTAATGGCATTCAATGGTGGAATGGATTTTATAGCAATTGTTTGTCATGGCTTACAAGTAAGCCTTAATTAGCATAATGGTGAAATTAGCATATTCATCTTAATTCTCATTTCATCATGTGTCCACCTTGATAAGAATGTCTTAATGTAATAATACATTGGCAAGTGACATGTTCTTGTTAGCTTTGGCTTACAATCCCATACTTGTGCATCCCCATTTCTATTTCACCCTCATTTGCACTAATTCATCAACCTCAAAACCAATATTTTATTTTCACAAATCACTTTTAACTAATTAAGATCAATCAAGGTCAATCCTCAAGAGTACAAGAAGGATCCCCAAATATTAAAGCTTCAAATTAAAAATCCGACTTTTCCACCCCTTTCACTAATTGTTATGAGTTAATCTAATACATGTCTCATGCGCTATCATTACGTCAAGTTATTTAAAGACATTTGTTGTGCACTTCAACATATCATAAGGGAATTAAGTAATTATGCACAAATCCTTATCAATGTGGTATGATAAATCATTCGATTAAATCTCTAAAGTAAAAATATATCAAGCCATTAATAAATCATCATCATTCTCATTTAAATGATACTCTAAAATAGAAAATACAAATTTTGATAATAGGAAAAATGAAGAGCATTAGTTGTTGTATGTCCCTTAAGGTAACCCTTAACAACATCTCATACATATTTGTTTTGCTTGTAATTGATTGTGAGATAAAAATTATCTATACATCAAAAATCCTCTCAAGCAATTGTATGTGTAATCATTACCATATAATTGTTTTTATTAATAGATTTTATGTTCACAAAATTAATTATAATATGATCTCTTATAAGGTATGCTCATGGCATTATTGTGTTTTCATGTTCTTTTAATAAATTTGAACTATTTATTTACAATATATAGTATAAATATATGGTAAGATTGGGTGTTATAATCACAATTGACTGCACGACTATTGACCCCTCTCCCCATTTCAAGTATTAGAAGTAAATAAATAAAGAAATTGAACTGCCAGAGAGGCTCACAAGCATAAATTTTACAACCATCACAAAGAAGCGCGCTCTTATACAACACGAACAAAATGCATACTTCTCAAAATGCATACTTCACAATTGACTGCGCGACTATTGACCCCTCTCCCCATTGCGAGTATTAGAAGTAAATAAATAAAGAAATTGAACTGCCAGAGAGGCTCACTAGCATAAATTTTACAACCATCACAAAGAAGCGCGCTCTTATACAACACGAACAAAATGCATACTTCTCAATATTAAACAGGCCATGACATGTCTGCGCAAGTTTTAGCTGAATAGTTATCCCTGAGACCTGGAATCTAGCAAATAAAAAATCTTCACTGACAAAAAAATGATCAGCCCATCCCTGTGTGATTGACAGGGAATTAATTTGATTTATTTTTGGGCTTTCCCACAGCAAAACTAATTAAATGGACCTACACATACAGGATGCACTACAGATATCAGACAATATTGAGTTGTGTCGTGCATTTCAACAACATTTCCATGATTTAGCTATCATGGCAACTATTTTCTAAACTATGTGCAGTACATTTATTAAATATATAGTAAATAGCAGTGTTACAAGATTCGGACTTGGCTCAACTCAGACTCAGGCAAGTTGATTTTTGACCCGAACTTGGATTCGGCACTCAAACTCGATCTAGACTCGGCAAATTGAAAAAAGCTCAATCAGAGCCTCGGTTTGAGTATCCAGGTCACAAGTCCCTGAACTTCTAGATCTAATTTTTGAGCTATTGCCAGTGGAATAAGATCGTGCCATCTTGATAGAAGAGCATGCTCCAGTAAGTGGATATTAAATATCAAGAGAAATAACAATGATAGGCTGAGAAGAAAATTTTACAATCCCATACCACAAAATAAAACCCTCTGCAATCTTTGACAATGAAAGATCATCTGGATTATAAAACTCGGGAAGGTAAGCATTCAAAAAAGCACCGTGCTTCATTTTCTTTCGAAAGTCTATACATTTGATTTTTTTCGCTATTGCTCAACTAAGAGGCTTTGGTCGTATTGTGAGCGTAGTCGGATAGCCCACGGACTCTCTTCTGGTACCCAGGAATTTGAGACACCAGTAAATGCACATAATCTCATGTTAAAAAGTGCCACTGACAAATATTCTCTAGAATCCTTGAAAATTTCTATGAGAAACTCATCTGCGCTTGGACGTTCATCAAGAACCAGTTTTTTATAAATAGATTTCATTTTTCTCTGAACAGTTTCATTTTCTGACACCATACGTACACTTAACACTTGCAATGCTTCCAGCGCAGTATCAACAAAACCATGATCATGATAAGAAGAAAAAACTTGAAAGCATGTTTCTGGATCTGGTTTAACCTTTTGCCGATGCATGTGTTCTACCACTAGTTCTATCACATCAAAACGCACCTGCATGTAATGTATCAATTTTGACAGTAAGGTTAAATAGATAAAAAGGGTTCAAGATAAAACAAATGGGAACTGTAAGCATTGGAAGTAAAAAAGTCACAATGAGCATTGAAAGTTTTCTTGAATTTCACCAGAAAAGTTACCTTCTCAGAAGCTTGACGAATAATAGTGTTGTAGACGATAACATCAGTAAGGATTCCCTGCTCTTTCATTTCCATGAGAAAATCAAGTACCTTTCCAAATTCACCATTTGCTAACAATATCTGTTAAAAGGAATCCATTGATAAACTTGCGTCAGAAACCTATTGACAGTGAATTGACTAGTATTGTGCCATGAAGCAAATCTGCCGTCTCAACTGTATTGGAGTTCTAAAAATATAAATTAATTCTGCACGGTGCTTAACAATCTCATTCCGCATTGCAGAACATTCATAAGTAAAATTTAGCGATATATAATGAAAATAGTTTACTCCCATATGAACGGTAGCATAGACATCAAGAAAGCATTAAGAAGACAAAAAATGAGGGTCATATATAAAGATAAGTAATAACTATTATTAGATTCACAATCATTACCCGTGGGGCAGAAACTTCCTATATAAAGAAAAGCCTAGAAACAGGCAAAACACGCAAAACCAAGTATTTTTCAATCTATAAGATATCTCTATTTTAATATGCAAATGAAATTAAACAAAATTCCCAAGTGATCAACAATGGTTAATAGTAAGGGAAAGTAGATCATCATGTGAGCTGCAATCTAAAGTGTGACTTAAGTATATCTCGTTAGTCGGTAGAGTCCCTCCCGACATAATATCAAGAGTAAAGGTCCTTTACCCTCAATTTGTCAAAGCCAAAACCAAGCGGTTCATTATCACTCACTCTATTAAATCCTCCACCAATTTCTGATGGTAACTTTATTGAGTACGGAGTCTATATCGACAAGTTAACTTCTAATGGTGTGATTAAATCAAGGTGGGCAGTGTAAGTCAGAGGAGGAAACCAGACTCCAATGCTCTGATACCAAAAATTAATGCATGATAAATATGTGTCAAAAAAATGAAAGAAAAATCCACATAGAAGGATGGCACACTTCTTTATTCGAAGTAGAACAGAAAACATATATATATACTAATGTCCTCAAATAACCAAAAATAATAGGTCAATGGGACTCATAAAGTCCTATCAGTTGTAATGGATAAGTACTAAACTAAGTTACCGGTTCCGGTTCCGGTTCCGGTTCCGGTTCCGGTTCCGGTTCGGGGATGGGTGCGGGTACGGAACCCGGTACGTGGGTATGTGAAAATTTTTTTAGGGGTTTGGGTACGTATGGGTACGTGTGTGTGTGTGCATATATATATATGTACAAAAAAATAAAAGAAATATACAGAATTGTAAAACTAAAAGTCTAAATCATTTCATAGTATGATACTTGATCATTGAACAATGCCAAATGCCAAAGATAAATATTAAATGCCAATTGATAGTTGAAAAATATTCAAATAAGCCATATCAATGAAATCATATACGTCTATGTTCACTATTCCAATGGAAATCATCACAATTACTGAATTACAAAATGTAGTTCATGAAACATGATTCAATTGATTTTCCTTATGTGAAAAATTAGAGAATGTGAAGTCTCTACCAAGATGAATGATGTTTTTGCGATTGTTTTACCAGTTTGTTGGATATTCTATTTCTATCAAACTTAAATCATGGCATGAAGCAAATGATAAGAATATGCTTTCATAAACAGTGAATGTATAAATCTGATTATCCCAAATCTGATCATTACATTTATACTGATCTGAGCAGACTAAGCACAACTAGAATTGTAATTTCAGGTCCTTGAAGACTGTTTGGCATTACTGTTTACCCTGTTATATGGTGTTGAGACTCCGGAAGGAAAAGCAATAAACTACATTCAAATTTCAGACTGGTAATACTGAGAAACAGCAGTATTATGATCATCAATGATGTCTGATTTACAAAATAAATCTATTATATTAGACTGTTCTATACCTGTGCATTCCTAGAGGAAGTATATCAGACTTCTCATTCACGTTTCTCACAGAGGTGCACACATTTAAGTCATCAATCATCAAAGGTTCGCCTAGGTTCGTGTTGGGTGTGTGTTGGGTGCACACAAGATGTGCGCC
>VDFB02004125.1:0-10047 GCA_007258455.2 Sequoia sempervirens | reverse complement strand
AGAGAGAAGGTCCTAAAAGGCGATTGTCAAAGACATTTTGAAGAAAGAAATGACATCTCGAGCAAAACAATTAGTTCCTCAACACGATGAAGTGATTTTTTACCAGTTTACAACTAAAGAATGTAGAAAAAGGATATATCGAACAAATATCAAGGATCAATCTGTTCATCACATGGTTTAAGGATGAAAAAAGCTTTGCGGCTATGATGCATCTACCAATTAGTTATTGTGTTAAAGTTAATCAAGTCTTTGTGTTAAGATTAGTCAAGGTGAATTATTCAATTTTCAGTTGACGTGACTCTTTGTGAATGAGACCGAAGCATTCTATAAAAAGGGAAACCAAGGCCCGATATTGGGATCATCAGATCATTAGATTTAGGATCTACATTCTCACTTCCATCAGTAGGAGTAGATTTTGCATATCCTATACCATCCATCCATTTCTAAATTTCAAAAAAAAAAACTTTTGCTAATAATGTACATCTTTTGAAGCAATAATGGATAAGATTGTTCTTAATTGGTAATCTACTTTCAGTGTTCAACTATTGTGTCGATTTTAATGCTTATATTTTATTGTGTTTTCTCCAAAGTGGTTCTTCTAAGTTATTCAAATTTACACAATTTTTCAAAACACATTTGTTGTTGTTGTGTGGTTTTATTGACTAGGATCTAGCTAAGGTGAATTAAAACTCCTTTCAGATAATTTAGTTTATTTGGTTCCTGCCAGGGATTAAAATCCTCTTAAATTAGTTATCCTGATTGGTTTCCCTTGAGTTTAGAATTAAAAATCCTTTCAAGAGATCATAGTAATTTAGGAGAATATCATTGGGATTATTAAAGAAGAGTACAGTAGCTTATAGACCTACACATTTGTACAAGGTCTAAACATTCCAAGTGCCTAGCAAGTTAGAGTTAAGCTACAAAGGAGACCCACATATCCTACACATATGTCTCCATCATCATCAGCCATCTCATGACTCCATTCACCCAATAGTTTTAGGCACTAATCACAGTTTATACAATTTTATACAAACTCTACTTATGCACTTTATTCTCTAAACATCTACAGTAGGAACTAGTCATTAACCTTGCATCTACTTCACACCCGCGTGCCATTGTGAGTAGATTTCCCAAGTTAGCAACCATTTTAGACTTTTTAAATCTGCCTTATCATTCAGGTACACCGACCTAGGTCTAGCAAAGCCTAAAGAGCAAGAGGTGTTCAACCATATTCGCCTCTTTCGTTAGCCAAAATGTATTAAGAGACTAACACCCTCTTAAGGTTCAAATCTGCATTTTTGAGACCTAACAGATTGGTGACTCTACTGGGGATGAATCAATATTGAATCCAGATCATTGTTGTTATAGAGTCATAAATAATTCACATTTTCATTCACCTAGCTTCATAATTGATTCCATTGGGGTAAACCAAGAACAACATCAAAATCCATTTCATTTTCCCACTTTTGAAAAAGTGGGTGGCGATTTTGTTAAAAACTAAATGAAAAATATGAAGAAATCTTGTAACAACACCATTTTCTTGTCAAAATAAATGTCAGAACAAGAAAGAAGGCTTGGGAACTTTACTTCAAGAGTTAGCCCAACTTGCTTCACTTAGATCACATGTACCAATCTCTAGAATCAAGTTGAGTACGTGGATACAAGTAGACCTTGGACCCCACAAGTGCCTCACAATATAACTAGAAATCTATACAATGGAGGTAATGCATATCATTCATAACAAAGCACTTTTACACCACAAGCCTCAAATCACACAAATGATTATCATGTCCCTCCTGAATACAACCAACTTGCCTAGCATTATCAATATCAAGCCCCTCATCAAAATAGTTAGAAATTTCAACCATGTCCACAAAGAAACATGTACATGTCTCAGACCTTTATGGACCATTCAACTTTGATAATATTCAAGGTTACCCACATCTCGTCCCTCTAGATGTAAAAATGGTTTTTTCCAAAGTTTAAGGGATATGAATTAGTAGGCGTGCACTTACAACAATTCATTGACTTAATGACGAATTATCAAATCACTGAAGAGGATGTTATCATGAGAATCTTTGTGAGAACATTAGAGGATATGGCTGAATATTGGTTTTCCATCTTATCTGCACATTCCATAGCTTCATGGGATGAACTTGCAAATAAATTATTTCATTATTTTAAGGAAAAAGATGATGAGTATGCACATATTCAAGAAAGAGTTTGAGATCTCTTAGATGCATTTTTTGGCATAAGAATACATAAAAGAGAATTTGTACGCTCCTTGATAGAATGTTGAAAATCCATTTGAAAATACCTTTTAATCTTCTACCCGATGATCCCATACTCATTGAGCAATTCATGAGAGTCTATGACCTTGATTTAGTTCATTGGTCTGAGTCATCGAAGCCATCTACTCTTGGGGAGTTGTGGTAATGGATAATCAGGCATGAGCGTGCTATTAATGCTAAATCTGATAACACGAAGAATGGTATGGATAAATATGGAGAAATGGATCAAACAATACAGCCAATAGAAGAAACATGTGCAAGTGAAATTCTCAATGATGATATTTCAGATTTGAATGAAGATGAAATTGTTGAAGACCAATCGCACACCTTGGATCAAGATTTCAATATGGAAGATGTTGTTGAGGACACCATGTTAGAGGAATATATCAACAATGAGGGAAGTGAAGAAGAAAGCATATTTGATAGTGAACAAATGACACACCAATTAACAGTTGGATACTATGATGACATATTTGATGAAGAAGAAGCATGCACATCAGACAGTGGTATACATAGTAATTTGAGTGCTGGGTATATGCGGGATCATCATGGAAAAATAGGCCCTTAAGTGGCAAAATTCAAAAATCAGAGTTAGGAAAACGCGAAAAATTTGAATAAGTTATCTATATTTTTTTTAAATATGTAAGAATAGGTAAAATTTAATGTAGTTTCTAAACTACTAGGTTTTTTTTTTTTTAAATAAATCTATTTGGTGAAAAATTTTGAAATTTCAATACACTAGGACTTAAATTTCAAAAAAATAAGAATGGTGCCTATCAAACCCTAAACACAATAAATGATAATATTTTTTATAATATTTTAGATATAAGTAGAGGACTCATGTCCCAATGTGATGCATATTTTTGTAATTTTTTCCTGGAAGTAAATAATTAATTATGAATTTTTATTACAACTTTTAAAAATATAAAAAATCATATGTCTAACCACCTTAACTTGGTCAAAACTTCATGAAATTCAATTTTCTTTTTTAATCCTATATTGAAGATAACGTAACGTGATGTTCTTATTCAAAAAATATGATACGTTTGAAAGTTATATAGATGTTTTTCAATCAGCCTATCAATCAGGACTTTACTCAGAATTTAAATAGAAAATGAATAATATTATTTATTAAATTCAAATTAAGCATAATTATATTGGTGGAAAGTTGAGAATATCCTTCCTTTAAAACGTTTCATCAATTTTGGTAAAAAAAAATCTGACCACATACCCTACAAATACCCATCATTTGCCACTTTTGGCCCATCATGATCCTGCACATACCCTACATTTCAAGGTCAAACAATGGAAGCAAGACCATTTATGCATTCTCATAGCTTTGACAACAATGAACTAGAAGCTAAAACAAAAGAGGACAACATTCCCTACCACGATTAAGAGGAAAATGACTATGATCAGTTCATAGAAGATGGGTATACAAGTGAAAATAGTTATGAAAATTTGAATGATGAAGATGAAAGTATAGAGGGTCTCCCTTCCATATTAGATTTTAATTGTACTTTTTATTGTTCAATCCCAAATGATATAAGCAATGTGTGTTGTGATGAACTCACTAAAATTCCAGATGTTAAAAGGGACAATCCTATGGATTTTTATTTTTAACAAAAGGATTCTTGCAGCCCTTATGGAGATCAAGAGGAAGAAGCAATGGAATACATGGAAGAAGAAGTGTGTTCACTCAACAGTGAGCAAATTTTAGATTTTCTAACTATAGAATATCAAAAATATGCACATAAGAATGATGTTGAATTTTCATGCCCAACATACATTTTTTTTGACAGGGAAGGTACTTTGTGTGACAATAATGGTGAACTTCATGATAAGTGTGAAATAGTATATTCATAGTCATATTTTGACAAAACAGAAACAGCTAGTGGTCATGCATTTCATTGTAGCAATGCTCCAAAAATGCATACTTTTGTTAAGTCTTGGGGTATTGATGATTCCAATGTGTTTAATCTATAAATTTTTGACTTTGATAAAGCTTCAAAATTGCAACTTTGTGTGAAAGCTACGTATGATGTTAAAAGGGGTATTGATACTACCAACACTGATGATTTTAGATGTCAAATGCAATGTGATTTGCTCTATTTTCTAGTTCAAGTGAAGATCCCTCATTTGGTGAATGGCATCAAGCATGACCAAATAAAATATCACATAGAAAAGGGGTCTAGATTGTCACATGATTATGAGATTTTTCAAATTATGTATGATTCTTATATGCATAATAACATAGAACGCACTAGCAACATTAAGCACAATAAGTCAATGAAAGATATGAACAGAATCAATCAAGCAGATTTTAACAATATCTTCAGATTGGTTCCAGTCTAGTGTGATAAAAACCAAGTGTATGAAAGAGGAAAAAAGATTCTTTTCATTTTTTTGGTGGCCTTGAGCCATCTGTTGTGGTGTGATTTTTCAAATCATACCAATTCAAAATAGAGATGAAATTTGATATTTTTTCCCAATGGACAAGGCATTCATTCTGCTCTCCTAGAGACCTGGATTCTTTCTATGCCCACAAGGGGCATACATCCCCAAACAGAGCCACTATTGGAGCCTAAAATTTCATGAAAATTTTGGAAAAATTTAGGGCTCCCATTATGAAAAAGTTAATTTTTGAACTTAGAAATACAAGTGTAAAATCTGCCTCAAGGACCTACTTTGAAAAATCACAACTTGAAGACTTTCGTTCAGTCTTAGGAAAAATCACTTTGCAATCATGTTTATTTTCCATATGTGAGTGTGAACACCTTTTTTCAACTTCATATGATTGGTTTTGACAGTGTTTCAAAAGGCCAAGTTGAAGGGTTCTGGGAAGGTCTGTTGTTTACACAGTGTTAAAACTGTCAAAAGGGTCAACTTTGGAGAACAATAATTATCAACTGGAAAATTTTCATAATGAACTAATTGGTGTTCCATACTCTTCCCATGTAAATATACCTCCATGCCAATTTTCACGTTCATAACATCTCATTTGGTATTTTTTCAAAGCCAAAAGCAAATGAATTTTGCACAATTTTGACATTGGCATTTCCTCAAAATTCTCATAGAGGTCAACTTGTATGCCTGATATTTTTTAGAGGAAGAGCATTTATGGAAAAATAATTTTGAACACATATTCATTTGACCTAAATGAACTAATATCCAAAGTTGCAACTTCCCAAAATTAGATTTGGTATTTTTTCAAGAAGGCAAGTTGGAGAGTTTCAGTCGAGTTTGATACGTGCAGTTTTTCAAAAATGACTGAGTAAGCACATTTGAGAAAATTAAAAAAAATCAATCTTGAACTCATTCCAATTCGTTCAACAACCATACTCTCCTATCGTAACTCAACATGTTGGTGCATTTTTACAGCTCAAGAAGAAGTTATGATCAGTTTTTCACATCGATTTTGGAGGCTACCCGACTCATTTTGTCACAATGACAAAAGTCAAAAAGAAAAATTATGATGACTACCCTAGTACAAGTTTAGGATGCATTTTTTCAATTTACCTACTTTTTGAGGGTTTTTTTTTATTCTTACTTCATTGGAGAAAACACAGAGTCTTGATTTCCAACCTCTAATATATGTGACCTTGTATGACTTATCAAGCATATTCAAGCTCTGCCAAATATAGTCATGAATTCCTATGCATAGGACTGTCCTTACAATCCTTGCATATGTTTCGACTTAGCATTATCTTCACATAACTCTGTAATACTTCATATTCACTATAGAATTCCATTCATTATCGCTCTTTCTTTTGTGATATGCTACTATTAAATCACTATCCTCTGGCCCCATTGTGATTGTAAAGATAGTAAAATCCCTTATAAATTGTCAAGACTTGTTCATCACCAAATATTTATGTCCACTTTCTCTTCCAATACCACTTTTCAAAACTATTTCCATGATCTATGTATTTGTCTTAATGACTAAAAAATCTATTGCCTTACATTAGCATTGTCCACAATTTTAAGAATACCCTTGGTCATCTAGCTTGCACATCTGTTGTCCTTATGTCTTGACACACTATACTTGAAGATCATTGGTATTTGTAAGATTTTATAGCCCATAATAAGCTCCCTTTTCATGAATACTAATTGTCATATGATTTCACAGTCCATTATATTGATTGGCTATCATAAATCAATATTTAGAATGTCATTGAAACCCTTGTGTCTTTATGCAAAATATGGGACCAAATGCAACTCACATTGAAACAAAGCTACAACTACCATGGTTGACATATATGAAAAATGTGGAGAATATAGATGGGTATATGAGTTACTTTACATATTTACTCAAAGAGATGACATCTCACAACTCACAGTGACTGCACATAATGGATTTGTTGGAAAGAAGATTGAGGAGAGACATCATCACTGATTGTAAGAAGGAGATTCTAATTATCAATCATACACAATTTTCAAGAAAAGAGATATTCCATGACCCTTCGTAATAGTAAGCTCACCTAAAATATGGATCATGCCAGTACCACTTGCATGCTCAAGATTCCTCAATATAGCAACAATCCTCTACAAACGAGATATTCAAGCGAGGGTAGATATGGAGAAGACTTGGAAGATAGGAGTCTCATACTCTCTTTACTCAAACAGGTTCAAGTGCATATCTGGACGAGATGAAATTACACTTTTTGTTCCTATTGAATGATCAATTTGATCCACTTGAAAATGGATATTGCATGACAACACTATTTATTATACTGGGACAACACGTGCTATGCCAAAGAGAATGAACCTAACAAGGACCGAATTCTTGCTTTCAGTGTTAAGAATGAGAAAACCCGACTTGCTACTAAGAAGTAAAAGGTGTTGTTTATAGTTTTAATAGATTTAATAGAAATTTACTTGCAGGAATCAACCATTGGCTCATTTCAAGGGATTTGAGACAACAATGGAGAATGTTATGTTTTCACTATGTCTAATTCGAATCTCTATAGAGAAGTTATTACAAAAGGAGCAGATACATTGGTCATGAATGTTGGAAATATAAGTTTAATCATGAACACTGGGAGATAATGTCGAAGACATTCTACCTTATGCATGCCTATATTGGTGATAGATTGGATAAACATCCAACCCGGCTAAAGCATATTCTTGTACTACAATTCACGACACCATTCTTCATATTCTATGTGTAAGAGAAGAATAATTGAAGGGATTATAAATAGATCGCCTTGTGAAAGGCTGAGTGGATGCAACAGGCTTTGTATTTAGCTTTGTATGTAGTTGGACCTATGCTTTTGATGTTACTTTTTGACCTACTAGGACTCATTCACTATTCTGGGTGAATCAGTCCAAGATCTGATTTTTGCACAGAAGTCTATTTTGGAAAAAAGCGTATCAAAATCTACAAATAGATCTAGAAAATGCCTACAGTGGGACTCATTCACCACTTGTGGTGAATTAGTCCTATTTCACCTTTTCGGGAATTTTCAGTTCTGATCTGCACTTCAAAACCTACTCTTTCCTTCCAACCTGAGTTTCGGATTTGAATCTACAAAAACACGTGTAAAACATAATATAAACTTGATTTTCTAATGGGGAGTTTTCCTTGGTCAAACCCATAGTTTGGTAATTAAACCTTGATGGAAATAATGAAATAAGCATGCAAACCCTAGCCTTAAGTGTGCCTAATACTAAGAAATATGAAACATGATGCAATGCTATGGGTATGTGCAGGATCATCATGGAAAAAATAAGCCCTTAAGTTGAAAAAATTAAAAAATCAGAGTCACACAACTTCACGTAAAAATTTGAATAAGTTATCTATATTATTTCAAAAATATGTAACAATAGAAGCTGTAGCAAATTGAATGTAGTTTCTAAACTACTAGGTTTTTTAAATAAAATAAAAAATCTATTTGGTGAAAATTTGAAATTTCAACGCAGTGGTACTTAAATTTCAGGGAAAAAATAAGAAGTAGGTGCCTGTCTAACCACCCTCTAACCAATAAAATGATAAAAATTATAATATTTTATACATAAGTAGATGACCTATGTCCATGTGATGCATATTTTTGTAATTCTTTTCAAGTAAATAATTAATTATGATTTTTTTTATTTTAACTTTTAAAAATATGTAACTCAGATGTTTGGATCTTACCTTAACTTGGTCAAAACTTCATGAAATTCAATTATTCTTTTTTTAATCCTATAGTATGCAAACCATAGAATGTGACACATGTTTTGGATTCAAAAAATGTGATATTGTTTGAAAGCTATAAATGTTTTTAATCAACCTATCAATTAAGAATTTAGTCATAATTCAAATAGAAAATGAATAATAATTATTTATTAAATTCAAAGTAAAGCATAATTTAGATTGGTGGAAAGCTGAGAATCTCCTTTAAAAACCCTTTTTATTTCATCAATTTTGGGTAAAAAAAAAAGTCATCAGCCACATACCCTACAAATACCCATCATATTGCCACTTTTTTGCCCATCATGATTCTGCACATACCCCTATTCTAATGTGCAAGAATAAGATGCATAGATGAGACTTAAATGATGCAAGTCACTTTAGGAGATCTCCAATCACCTTAAATGAATCCCAAAGATGCATAAACATTCCTTAGGCTGAATGTAGAGTGATAATGGAAGATTAGGAAACAAGTCTTTAGGCTTGGCTTGATGGCTAGTTGCATCTCCCCAACCTAGAATCCATCATGATTCAACATAGACAACCATGATCAACCCTTGACAATGTGAGATCTTGAATGAAAGTGATCTTGAAGACCTAAAAATATGATTTAATGTTGCTCCAAGACTTCAACTTTACTTACTCTTGAAACTTGAATGCTCTTTTGAAAGATTCTCAACACTTGTCTATTGAATTTTCTCTTGAAAATGCTTACTCAAATTGCTTGATATTCATGAAAAATGACTTGAAAAATTGCTTATATAGGCATTAACACCTAATTGACCATTATTTAGATCTCAAAGGCTGACATTCACCAAAATTTTGAATTAAAATGGTTAATTTCCTGCTCAAAATTGAAAATGACCCCAAACGGGACTCATTCTCCACCCTTGGTGAATGTGTCCCACCTAAGGGGACTCATTCACCCAAGGTGGCGAACGAGTCCCACCTTAGCTTTTTGAGGTGGTTTTTTAGGATTTTCAGTGTTTTAAGTATTTTTTGAGATTTATAAGTGAAATAAGGCTCGAAATCTAAAATAATGGGTCTTAGGGGCCTATTAATGATGATTTTAAAGGGTAATTAATGCAAGGGTGCCAAAATAGGTCTGAATAATTGAAGATGGAATCACTTAGGAAACAAGTCCTTAGGCTTGGCTTGATGGCTAGTTGCATCTCCCTAACCTAGAATTCATCAGGATTCACCATAGACAACCATGATCAACCCTTGAAAATGCTAGATCTTGAATAAAAATGAGCTTGAAGACCTCTAAAAATGATTTAATGCTACTCCAAGACTTCAACTTTACTTGCTCTTGAAACTTGAATGCTCTTTTGAAAGATTCTCAACACTTGTCTCTTGAATTTTCTCTTGAAAATTCTTACTCAAATTGCTTAGATTCGTGAAAAATGACTTGAAAACTTGCTTATATAGGCATTAACACCTAATTGACCATTATTCAGATCTCAAAGGCCGACATCCACCAAATTTTTGAATAAAAATGGTAAATTTCTTGCTCAAAATTGAAAATGATAGTAAATTTCCCGCTCAAAATTGAAAATGACCCCAAATGGGACTCATTTGCCA
>VDFB02004124.1:0-12179 GCA_007258455.2 Sequoia sempervirens | reverse complement strand
AAGTTACAAATCCTAAGAGGATGCCAAGCTCTATGATTAGACTTGCAACGTTCTTTAACCAATGAATGGAGTTAACCTATATGGTTGATGACTCCCTGCATTTCAGGCTCTGCTAAACCTAGGTAGGTAGACCTTGATAATGGAAGTAGATTGAGAATTGTGTTATTTAATTGGGCTTAAAGATCTATCTATAGTAGCATAAAGTGTAAGATAGATGAAGGCTTGATAACTAATCTACTTCTAACAATAAGTAATTTATGATGTGAAATTGGATAGTAATGTAAGAATGAGATGGACCAGTGCTCTATTAGGTATGCAGAGTCAATAAAGTTCTATAACAAGTGGCTGGTACTGGTTATAATTCTAATTGTTTGGCACTTAATCTTTTTTATACCTTGTATAAACGTGCAAGGATGTGATTGACAAACTCTTCTTAATGATCAAATTGATCCTATCAGGTTACTGTGATTTATTAAAAGGATTTTAATCCTTCCTTGAAGGAACCAATTAACAGAATCACACAATGATAGCAAGTGTGTATTGACAAAATAAAGTATACCCTTAATTTGAATAACAAGATAACATCAATGTGGAGACAATATGACAACCTTATCAATTACCCAACTCTTCTTATTGATCCAAATGTTACCCCAAGTTACTGTAATCAATTAAAAGGATTTTAATTCTTTGGTAGAAACCAATTAACTTGACTACACAATAACAACATATGTGTTTTGATGAAATTGAAATATCAACTTGGATATACAACTTCAAATAACAGAGAAGTAACAATGTGGAGACAGCCAAATAATTGCTTTGAATTGACAAACAATTGACACCAATATTGAGCCACACAGATTTAAAGATCTTCCATTAACTTTAGCAAAAAATTTATGCATGCATCATGGTCCATACAGTATAATCTATATAATAAAAATTCTGAAAGTATTTCTTCTATATCTCATATATTATTCCTATTCACTATATCTCTCTAATCATTACATATCCAACTTATATACCAATGTTTTGAAGAGGCCACACCCCTTCATTAATGTCTTTTGAAATTAACAACATTAAACATTAATAAACTAAGCTCTAGTGAGCTGTAAATGGACTTTTGTTATGTGATCTAAATAATCATGTCTCAAATGTGTATCAACATCTTTAGAAGCATTTCTTGCAGCTATCTCCATGATCACCATTTTCTCTAAATGTTCACATGCCTTGTCTAGTGATGAATCCTTGCTTTTGACTGCCTCTAATGCTCCCTGCATTATCAACCTGCATTCTTTTATCCACTTGTTCCTATCTTTCAACTCTCCATCATTTCTAAATAGTGCAAACACTCCTTCCTTTGCAACATCAGTGAATTCCTTTGTATCTCCTTGAAGATCCTCATAGTACCCCTAGTGCTTTTTCATGATATCCTTAGCAGAGGTAATGGCACCATTGTAAGAAGTATCCTTCTTTTGTATTTCCTAGATTTTTTTCTTGAATTTAGTCCTTTATCCTTTTATGCTCCTGGATTGCAATACAACTCTCAGAATGGGTTCCCCAAAACTTGTTCATCCAAACCATTAAGTTGGTGTACCTTTTCTAGAATGCTACAAAGAATGCATCAAATCTGGCTTTTCTCACTTGAACTTTTATATTTGATTCTTCACTCTTATCCTTGGGTTGGGAACCTTCTCATTGAGTTAGTAATTTGGTAGGTTCCTTCAGTGTACCCTTGACCATATCCTTCAGGAAACCATTTTCTTTGAGGATCTTCTCAATATTCATTTTGTACATATCTCTTTCCTTGATCAACATTTGAATTTGTGCTTTATTCAATTTGGCAACATTTATGCCAATATCAACAGTAGCCACAAGATCAGTTTCTCCTACCTTTAATTTCATTACATGGCCAAATGCCTTCTTAGTGTCAATGATCACAAATTTCTTGTGTGGAGGATACAGGGCCCAAATCATGAGAGAATTCTCATCAGGATTATATTTTGATCTTGTATATACTTTTGTAACTCCCTCTAGACTTAGCTTATGCGTGACACCATTATTATGCAAGAAGCTATCCAAAACAAGAGCCGAGTTCAAATACAAACCTAGGAAAATCATCACACCTGATTCCTCTAACAATCGCCTCCCTCTCTCTGGAGTCATGCCCTTCATCTCATTTTCCACATCTGATTTCAAATTTTTCAACAATTGGGCTTCATTGCTAGGTGTAACATCTATGACAGACTCCCTTATTGCTTTCCTCTTTTACTTGTATAAAAATGATCTAAATTCAGAAGACTTTATAAATTCATCATCAGAAACAAAAGACTTATAGGCTAAATGCCTAGTATCTGCACCAGACGTTTCTTCAACTTCTTGCTCTCTACTAGGTGGTTGATACTCCTTTATTCTCAATTTAGAGATTTTATCCATTTGATCTTGATGTTCCCTTTCCCCAATAGACTATTCACTTTCGGAAGACAACATTTTTGCTTCTTCGATTTCCTTCATTCTCTACTCTATCTTCCTGTTATGTTCATCAATGGCCCATTCTACTTCCCTCTCTTCCATGTTTCTGATTATATCATCATGTGGGTAGGGTATGTGAGCATATCCACCCAAATTTACTTTATTTCTGGAAAAATCAATGCATCCTTCAGGATCAAATCCTTTTCTCAGTGGAGCCTTCTTTAAATTGAAATGAGACAACTTATTTAAGATCAAATCATATCCCTCCTTAGACAACACAGTAAAGTCTCCAAAACACAAAGTACTCTGCAGGAATGATTGTTTCTCATAAGCACTCAAATTCATAGCACTTGAATAGTCCATTTGTCTGAAAATTTCCAAATATGCAATTCTATCTGGTACTAATTTTGAGAGAAGAAAAGGTGTATCCTACAAACCATACACCCTAATCATGGTGGCATCAATATAATAGTACCAATCACCCCAATTGTAACCAACAGTTGTAGATTCATTGAAATCTTTGGGCCTTAGAAATCTTTTAATCTCCTCAGTCAAAGAATAATCACCAGGGTGATTAAAAAATCTATATAATATCTTAACAAAATATTCTTTGAAATGAACATAACTAGAACTCACAAATCTACTGTCCCAAATTGCAGTCCACAATTGCACTAACAGCGGTTGGTTTTCTTTATTAGATTGTGTAATTTTTAGTTCTTCTAGCCACATCCCTATCTCTTGTCCATAATACAATATCATATGCATGAGGATAGAATAATGCTCAAAGTGTAATGTAGGAGATCCATTTTTTATTGCCATTAGTCCTAATTCCATCCCTTTAACAATGTGTGATACATAATCAAATGGCCTTGCATTGTGGCATTGAATATCTGCTGCAATCACCATTGGACCTATTGTCATGGATTTAGAGGCTTCAATCCATAATACCTACACACCGAAAAGTATGTATGTTTTAAGTAGGGTTTGAATAAATCCACATGGAAAGGGGGCCCATCATTGTCTTCAAGTGGAGCAAGGTTTCCATCCCTCCTGGGTCTGTGTAATGGAAATCTCCACACCTTATAAGTTGTGTCCATTCTCCAAAATTCCCTCTCTAGATCTTCATGTGTAATTGGATCATCACATGTGTCATTTATGTTAACGACTTCACAAAGTGCAGCCTTGGATATATGTATAAAGGGTTCGCCCTACAAATTGCAGATGGCTTCCAGGTCCGGTTTATAATTCTTTTCCAGAATTTTTACAAGCTCTACATTCACAAGCACATTTGGAACGACTAGTTTTCCCAAATTGAAACTCCAGGGATTGCACACTAGTTCAAACCTATTTCTCTGGTGATAGTGAAACATGAATAATTCATAACCTCTAACAGTGGTACATGCATCTCCTATGTGTCTGCATTTGTCTTTGAATTTTTCTACATCAACCCTTAGTTGTGCAGACCTTCTAGCCTTTGTCCCTGAACTAGGTAACTAATCGATAAGGTCTTGGTTTAGTTTTCTTTCTTTTGTTTTGGGCTCCTCCCCTATTTCAATTTTTTTTAACCCCTCGGTTGGACTATCTTTTGCTTCCTTTTTTTGTTTCCCTATACCCTTTTTTCCTAGAGTTTGAACTCTTCTATTTTTAATCCTTCAAGGTGATGGAATTGAATTCAATTATAAATTTTTTTGTAGGCTTACTTGTGAACTTTTGGCTACACCAAATTCTCTAACTTTTGTTCAATCTCCCGTCCTTCTTGCTGCAAATTCTAGAAATCTTTTTTGTTCATTCTTCTTTCAATCAGAGAATATTTACATGATGTACATTCGTGCAACCATTAATGTGTACTTCTGAGCATGAATGCAAGCAGTGTTTTTGAATTTTGTAATGTTATAATGAAAAGATTATATCCGTGAGACTTCTTCAGTTTTTGGATGATCTATGTGTCCAACTTGTCGCCACCTTTGTTTTATATTTTCACATTTGATCGCCAAGACATAAATGAATGTATTTTCAATGTGGAGTGTCCTTTTTATTTATCATTCTTCATTAGGAAGATTGAATAATCCTCCTATTGATGCTATATAATTGGCCTCTTTTCTTATTTTTCAACTCACCCTACTTCGGGGAGAAAATTATGAAGTTTCCCTGATTTCAACGTATTCTGGATCACCAAAAGTTCTTTCAATTATTGCCCGGTGTCACTACGATGAATATTGATCCTCTCTTATTACTATTGGCATGACAAGAACCATTGCTAAGAGAATGGAATTTCGTTCTAATGTCATTTGGTCTCCTCGATATGTCAATCTATCACATTACTAGGTCAGCAAGACTCCTCTTGAAATTTCCTTCATCAACATAACCTATATGGTCAGTCAAATTTGAGTGATTCATTCTGATTATACAAGTCTCCCCGATATTTGTTCTCTTTTTTTTTCAATGAAAAAAAATGTGTCTCACTGATGATACTTCCATCGGTGTGAATGAGGAGCTCGACATGATCTAACAACTTCACTCTGATTACTTTGTTCTTGCCAATAAGCCTTCATCAGTGAGATGACAAGCATTGTCTTCTTGATAGTGTAATCTCCAGGGTTTTTGATCACTATGACTTGGTTCATCCTTTGCCAATATGTAGAAAATGTTAAATCTGAAAATCTATGACCTTTTTTATCGAAAAGACTTTCCCTGATCTTGCTAATATGGACCAGTTGTTTAAAAACTATTGCTCAATTATGACCAAAGGAATGCTTACGTATGAAAGGATAAATTAATGGGATCATTGATGAACATGGATTGAGAAATGGATCTTGTTACACAAATTTCAACAATTTTTATTATTTATGAAATTGAATGTGGAAAATTTCTAGGGCACATGAGTGAAGCCAATAAAAATATGATATTTTATAGTAGCTATCTGGGGATGCCCATGCCATTATGGGTATAGCAAGAATCATGTCATTAGGAAAGCGGTCAAGTGTCTTTTTAGTATGAGATAAATGATCATTAAAATGGTGAAGTGAAAGTGATATGAAGTCCTATACTATTGTGCATGGAAAAGATTTATTTTCAGAAGGTTATTCAAGAATTGTCCATGCACTGAAAATCCTTGACCTTCACCTAGACTATTGTGCATGGAATATTTAAGAAAATAAATGCTTCAAGAACTATCCATGAACTGGTAATTTTTGTTCTTCTTCTATCATGTTCTGGAGATAATATGAATCTTCTCCATCCTTTCCAACAATGAAAAATGGTCCTAACCATAGGGCCTCAAATTTTCCATGCTTTCCTTTATCCTGAATTCTAGCATTCCACATGAGAGCCATGTCATTTATTTAAAATATTCTATTTTTTTCCTTTTTATCATACAAGTATTTCATTTGTAACTACTTAATATTGTGTTGTTGAGCTTGGTTTCTAACCTCATCAAGTTTTATAAACTCTTCCATCCTCTCCTCCATAGGTTCAAGCATGTCCAAGTCTTCTTGCAAGATAAACTTACATACTGGTAACAAATTATGCAAAGGGAGTCTAGCTTGAGTCCCATACACAAGTTCAAAAGGTGATTTTCCAATGGCCTTCTTTACAGTAATTCTATCTGGCCACAAAGCTAGTCTCAACTTGGAGTCCCAGGCCCTTTTGTTATTATCCAACATTCTCTTTATGATCTTCAGGATTCTCTTTTTGTTGGATTCAACTTTCCCATTCGCCTGTGGATGATATGGTGAAGAGTATGAAATCACTATACCATAAGATTGGTAGAATCCCTTGAATTCATCTAATCTAAAGCACATCCCATTATCAGTTACAATTCTTGTAGGCACTCCAAATCTAGTGATGATGTTTTCCAATAAGAAATTTTTTACCACCCTGCTAGTTGCCTGCTAAGTAGGTACAACTTCCACCCATTTTGTAAAGTAGTTTGTGGCTACTAATATCCATCTATGTCCTCCACTAATTTTCACAATTTTTTCCTATGATCAATTCCCCATTGGTGAAATGGGCTTCAACCTCCAGAGGCCTCAGGGGAATTGTATTGCGGGATCATCGTGAAAAATAGGCCTTGAAAGTGGCAAAATTACAAAAATTAGAGTTAGGCAACTTGATGTAAAATTTGAATAGAGATTATCTATATTATTTTAAAAATATGTAAAATTGGAATTTGTAATAAGTCAGATGAAGTTTTCTAAAAGCATAGGTTTATTTCAAAAGAAAAAATAAATCTATTTAATTAATTGAATTTACTCAATCGCGGTGTGTAATTTTAGGAAAAATATGAAGTAGGTGTGCATTAAAACTGACCTAACACAATAAAATAATAATATTTTTATAATATTTAGGTATAAGTAGAGGACTCATGTCTGAATGTGATGCATATTTTTTTGTAATTTTTTCCAAGTAAATAATTAAATTATGAATTTTTATTAAAAATTTTAAAAAATACAGAAAACTTCGTATGTTTGACCACCTTAACGGTCAAAATTCATGAAATTCATTTTTTTTAATCCTATAGTATGTGTGAAGCATAGAATGTGATGCATGTTTTGGATTCAAAAATGTGATCTTGTTTGAAGATATGAATTTTTTCAATTAGCCTATCAATCTGGACTTTAGCCATATTTCTAATAGAAAATGAATAATAATTATTTATTAAATTCAAAGTAAAGAACAATTTATATTGGTAGAAATCTGAGAATCTCATTTTAAAACACTTTTTTGTTTTATCAATTTTGGGTAAAAATGGAGTCAACCACCTTACCCTAAGAAATACCCATCCTTCATGCTTTTTTATTACATCGCGATCTACACACATACCCAAGGCAATGCCTTGATACTTTAGTTTCCTAGAAACTTTTGACATGCTTCACATTTTCTATTGTAATTATAAGCATCACTAAAACTTTGTTGTGTGACTACCCTTAGCAGCCTTATGCGATTGGTTTTTGCTTGCAAAATGCCTCCATAAAGACTCCTTCATGCATTTCCTTGAGAACATGTCTAGCTTGATCTTTATCTAGGAACAACAATAGAACACCATCTATATTCTTCCAATAGAGGTCCCCTTTCATGAATACATACCTTGAAGCATGTAACTTGAGTGTCCTCTTTTTGTTATCACTAAATCCTTCAAGACATTTCATGTGCTTGAGATAATACACAATATCAATGTACCATGGTGTGTGTTCAATACTAGAAACCATATTATCTTCATCATTCAGATTGCATACTTGAGTAGCTTCAATATTTTTCTTTTCCATCAGTTTGGCTAGTCCTTGTCTTCTCACAAGTTTGGTGATTTGGAACTCAATGTCAAATTCTTGAATTATATTTATCAATCTGCATCAATGACCTGATTTGACAACTCTTACTAATGCATGCACCTGTTTCTTTACAATATTGTATTTTAATTCTGCATTCTGGAGGGATTTACTGAAGAAAGAAATAGGTTGTTCATGTCCTTCATTTTTCTGTAATATGACTACTGCAACTGTGTGAAAGGATGCAAATGAAAATATTTGAAAGGGCTTGCTGAAATTAGGGGACTTCAATACTGGGGCTTCTTTTATTGCTCTCTTGATATATATGAATGTATCTATGGCTTCAGCTGTCCAGTCACTCTTTGCACCTTTCTTCAGCATTCTTGATATTGGTTTTACTATTTTAGCAAAGTTTGATATGAACCTTCTCACAAAGTTGATTTTCCCAAAGAAAGGCCCGGATAGATTTAACTAACAGGAATGGAATTTTGTCTATGGAATTACGTCTTGAGATCATGATAAGACCAAAAAATTAGGCGATATGATGAGTATGTGTGGTATGTGGTGACAACTTTTTATACCCAAAAGTGATGAAGCGAAAGGGGTTTTTAAAAGAGATTCTTAGCTTTCCACTGTAACATAAATTATATGCTTTACTGAATTTAATAAATATTTTGTATTTTCTATTTGAATTATGACTAAAGTCTGAATCATAGGTTGATTGAAAAGCATGCGTAACAAAAGCGAAGTATAGTTTTGAATGCGAAACACGGCAATGCATTCTATGCTTTGCATATATGGGATTAACAAAATAAAATTGAATTTCATGAATTTTTCACCAAGTTAACCTAGTCAAACATATGAGTTTTACATTTTTTTAAAATTTGTAATAAAATTAATTAATTATTTATAGAGAGAAATTACAAAACAGAAATGCATCACATCAAGACATGAGTCCTCTACTTATATCAAAACTCTTATAAAAAAATATTAGCATTTTATTGTGGTTAAAGGGCAGTCAGACAGACACCCATTTCTTATTTTTTCCTTGAAATTTAAGTACTACTGCATTGAAATTTCAACTTTTCACCAAATAGATATTTAAAAATAAATAAAACCTAGTAGTTTAGAAACTACATTCAATTTTCTACAAAGATTCTATTCTTACATATTTTTGAAATAATATAGATAACTTATTCATTTTTAGATCCAATTTTGCCTAACTGCGATTTTTTGAATTTTAGCCCACTTAATGGCCTTCTATTTTTCCATGATGATCGGACATACCTCTATGGCTTCCACCCTTTCTGGATCAATCCTTATGCCTTCTTTAGATACTATATGCCCTAGTAACTTTCCTTCTATTACTACAAAATGGCATTTTTTTGGATTTAAAGAAATGCCATATTCAATGGATCTAGAGAAAATATTTTCCAAATGCTCAAAATGGTCTTCTACCTTCTTTGAATATGCAGTTAAGTCATTGTGGTACACCACAATTATTGCATTGATCAAATAAGTAAATGCAACATCCATAGCCCTTTGGAAATTTGCACCAACATTTGTGAGTCTGAATGGAATTCTAACATACACATATGTTCCCCATGGTGTGGTAACGGTTGTTTTTTATTGCTCTAACTCCTTAACTTTCACCTAGTTATAACCAAAAAATCCATCCATCATAGATATTAGTTCACATCCAGTGACCCTTTGTAACATGGCGTCCATGTTTTGGAGTGGGTAGTTATCCTTAAGAGAGGACATATTCAAGTTTCTAAAATCTACACAGAGCCTTATATCTCCATTTTTCTTTTTGAAAGGTACTAAAGAAACCCAAGATGAATGTATGATAGGCTTGATGATACCCCCCTCCCTAAGCTTCATAAGTTCATGCATTTTAGGTTCTAAGGTAGGATTTATGGGCCTTTGTTTTTGTCTGAAAGGTTTAGCATCTTGTTTCAATGGGATCTCATGTTGGAATAGATCCTCTCTATATGCTTTGAGATCATCATAAGACCATGCAAAGACATGCTTGTATTTCCTCAATAATGCAATCAACATCCTCCTGATTGTTGGACTTATCTTTTTCCCAATATATACCCTTTTAGGGGCAAGTTCAGTCCCAAGGTTGATCTCTTCAACATCCTACCATTTACTGGTGTTTGCTTCATGAAGGCTCAATCATTTCCATCAAAAACTCTCTCTAATGCTACAGTTCCCTTAGGAATCTTATTAGTCTTAAGTCAGATGACCTATTTTCCAAGTTACACAGATTGTTTCCCATCTATCTCTTCCACAAATGCATTGAAATCAATTTCTTGTGCTTCATATTGATCAATACAATTTAAGAATTTGATTAGATCAGTGTCATCATTAAAAAAATTCCAATTTTAAATAGTATCAGGGACTGTGGGTCTTGTTTAGAGTTCAACTTATGAAATTCCCACCAAGGTGACATCATCTCTTTTCAAGGCTACATTCGCCAAGAAGTATTCCAATAAATGGAGAAAGGATCAAACAACTCAATAGTGGCCCATACAACATTTATGTACTATTTTAGCCTTTTTTTCTTTGCAACATATTTTGATCTCACTTGTGAAATGAACAACTTAGAGTCCCCAAGAACAGTCAATAGTTTGATTTTTTGTTTGACAGCCATGTTTATTCCAATTAGCAGGGCTTAATACTCTACTATGTTATTTGTACACTCAAATGTCAATAAAAATGACTATTTTAATGTAGTACCTTTAGGTGAGATGAAGACCACTCCTGCGCAATTACCTTCTCTACTACATGATCCATCAAAATACATTTTCCACACACCATGCTCATTCTTAGAGACATCCTTATCAATCGAATCAGTGTTTGTTAATTCAAGTTGTGAAGGCTCTATTCTAAAACTTCCCAAGTCCACATCACAGAAGCAATTCATATGATTCCGGTCAACATACTACACAATCTGGTTCACTCTTAGTTCTCTATACAATTTAACTTCCTCACCATTTATTGGTATTGTGGCATAGGAAAAATCAAATTGCACATTCCCTCCCACTTAAGCAGTCCATTTCCTTAACATAAGCATTCCAAAATGAGGGAGAGTGTCTATCATAGTGATGTCAATTGTATATGTTGCTTGTAGGTAAGCAACCAACTTTACTTCTACATATTTCATTATTCCTACCACTGGGACATGCCTACTATCCATTGCATAACATTTTCCACCCTTTGGTATTCACCCACATTCCAAGTTGTTTCATGACCCCTACTGGCTTGATGTTAATAGCAGCACCTGAATCAATCATACAATTCTTGACCAACTTGTTGTTTATGAACAAAGTAGTAAAGAATGGATCAACCTATGGAGGGTTCATTAGTGTATCACCTAGACAAACTTTAGGGATCTTCACATCTCCTTGTTTGTTACCACTAATTTTAGTGATTTCTCTGCTCTCCATTTTTGTGATTTTATTAGTTCCATTGGATATTAGTTGAATAGTACTATCCCTGTATTCCTTTATCTTCATCATCTCCAAGAGTGGAACAAAAATATTTACCTAAGATAATTCTTGTGTGAAATCAAACGAGGAAGCATTTTCTTCTTTGAAAATCTTCCTTTGTTCCAGTGGTTCTCCCTTTTCATCTTTCCTTTTTGTTTGTCTCATAATGTCTTTTTTTTTTATGTAACTCTTTATCTTCTTCTCTAGGGACATGCTTTTTCTCCTTTTCATTTGGTTATTTTACTTCCACCTTCTTTGGTTTCTCCTCCGTTGTCTCCTTTTCTTTCACAAACAATCCTCTTGGAGTGCCATTATTTACATTTGTTGTTATGTTTCTTAGCCTATAATTTCTTTTTGCTTTCTCTTTTGCAGAAATGGTTAACTCCCTTATTTCTTCCTATGTTAGCCTCCTCGATTTATATTTACTTGGTCTAGGTGGTATATAAGGAGGTTGTGATTCATCATTGCTTTCATTTTCCTAGTCCGAGAAGACTTGTTGTTTTGCCATGTGAAAATTGTATCTTTGATTGTACACCTCATACTCATAGCGTTCATCCCTTGAGGGTGAATACTCTTGTTCAACTACATGTAGGGTATGTGAAGTTATATATATTGTAGTATCTTCTTCTTCATTGCAATATGGAAACTCTTCTTCTTGTGTGCTACAACACAATGATCTTGGGAATGGGGAAATTGCAAACTTGACACCAAGGGTTGTTTTAAACCATGTAGGCTCCTTTCTTCTTTAAAGGATCAGGGGTTTCTTTATACTTAGGTCTATCTGTTATGGGTTTTCCATCCTTCTAGTTTGTGTTGTATGGGATGCCATGCAACCTTGGTCTTTTATTATTGTATGAATTCTCCTACTTATTCTGGGGATTGTTCAAGTTTTGGGGAACTCTAAGGTTGTCCCTTTTTCCAATCATCCCTACAACTTTTCTATTGTTTTCAA